>JARFIW010000229.1:7630848-7830788 GCA_036346225.1 Platerodrilus igneus | reverse complement strand
CAAGATTGCAACCACGTTACGACAAAGATGCCCAACCACTTTAACAACATCCTCGAGTTTACGAGCGTGCACAAGCAAATGAGGGTGCCGTTTGTTATATACGCGGACTTTGAAAGCGTGTTGAAGTATTTCTTCGGCAGCACAGGATCCTTCCGGCTCCTTTACTAACAGCACCCACCAACACGAACCATACAGCTTCGCATATTATATTAAATGTTCCTACGATGAGAATCTGGATAAGTTTGAATTGTACAGGGGCCTGAAGCTGCTAAAGTTTTTATGGAGAAGTTAAAGGAGGAAGCCCGCAGATTGGGGATTATCTTAAAAAACAATGTGCCGATGACAGCGTTGGAGCCTTTAGATGAATTGTTATTCCACATGGTTGACGATTGCGGCATCTGCAGGAAACCATTGGGAGACGATCGAGTGAGGGATCACTGTCATCTTACAGGAAATTCCGCTTCGCAGCACATCGCCAATGCAACATCCAATACCGGATGCCAAATTTCATACCGGTCATATTCCACAATTTAAGTGGGTATGATTCCCATTTTATTGTGAAGGAATTGGGATGCGATAAGGAGCGTGTTACAGTGATCCCAAATAATAAGGAGCGGTTCGTATCGTTCACAAAGTATGTGAGGTTATATGGTGAAGAACCAGACGTAGAGGAAGATGATGATGAAACCGATAATTGCACAGTACAGCTGCGATTCATAGATTCGCTGCGTTTCATGGCATCGTCCCTGGATAAGTTGGTGAAAATTTGGAATGCGAGCAGTTTGTTGAGATGAGGAAGTGTTTCGACGACGTACAGTTTTCATTTCTACGCAGAAAGGGTGTGTTCCGACAGGTATGTGACAGACGCTTCAGCGTTAAATAGGTCAAGTCTACCACCCCGAGAGGATTTCTATAATGATCTCACGAATGCTGTGATTTCGTTGTCTGAGTACGATCACGCTCAGAATGTATGGAACGCTTTCAACATATGTACACTCGGCGAATACAGCGATCTTTATTTGAAAACAGACGTTTTATTATTAGCTGACGTGTTCGAAAATTTCCGGGGTGTGTGCTTGAAAACCTACGACTTGGATCCCTGCCAATATATGACAGCGCCTAGTCTAAGCTGGGATGCCATGCTGAAACACACTGGGGTTAAACTGGATCTATTCACTGATGTAGAAATGCATCACTTTGTAAAGAAAGGGATTCGTGGTGGTCTAATCAGTGCAGTCAACGATACGCTCACGCCAACAATAAGTACATGCACAATTTTAATTCTGAAGAGCCCTCAAGGTACTTGACGTATCTGGATGCCAATAATTTGTATGGATGGGCCATGTCACAACCGTTACCGATAAGCGGATTCCGGTGGATGAAAGAGAAAGAGCTTAACCTCCTGAAAGCCCACATCGATGACATATCTGTAACAGGGGACAAGGGGTACATCCTGGAAGTAGATCTGAGTATCCAGAAACCTACACGAACAGCACAACGATTTACCGTTTTGTCCGCAGACCATGGTACCCCCAACACCATCCTCCAAGACTCCGAAGCTGCTCGCCACGTTGCTCAACAAGATTCGTTACATTATACATTACAGAAACCTGCAGCAGGCGCTACGTAATGGTCTCCGGCTCACAGCAGTCCACCGGGTCATGGAATTTGACCAGTCTCCATGGTTAAAGCCCTACATCGATTTGAACACCACCCTTAGGACATCTGCCAGAAATGCGTTTGAAAAAGACTTTTTCAAATTAATGAATAACGCAGTCTTTGGAAAACGATGGAGAATGTCGACAAGAGGGTGGATGTAAAGATTGTACCCGGTGGGGACACGATGGACAAAATTGTGCGCGAGTGGACTTATCGCCCGCCCGAACTTTAACAGTAGTTTAGTGCTAGGAGAGGATTTGGTTATTATACAGATGGATAGGGTAAAAGTCACGTACAACAAGCCTATATATGCAGGTTTTTCAGTTTTAGATATTTCAAAAACCCTCATGTATGATTTTCATTATAACACCATGAAACATTTGTATGGAACCAAACTCTCACTACTTTACACAGACACTGACTCTTTAGTGTATAGTATAGAAACAAAAGACTTGTATAGTGATATTAGTGCAAACATTAACAATTTCGATACTAGTGACTACCCTCGAGACAACAAATACAATATGCCTCTTGTGAACAAAAAGATCCCCGGCAAGTTCAAAGACGAGTTCAACGGCGACTTGGTGTTACAATTTGTTGGAACTAGGGCCAAGTCGTATTGCATTCTTAGTGAGAAGGACACGATTAAAAAGATCAAGGGGGTATCGCGTAGTGTGGTGGCGGGGATTAGTGTGATAGTTTTAAGGACATTGTGTATAATAATTCTGGTGCCCTTATGCATAGCATGGTATGTATTCGGAGTAAAACACGTTTTGTACACCCAATTAATTAATAAAATTAGTTTATCGGCAGAAGATGACAAAAGGTACGTCATCCCTGGTAGTACTTCCACATATGCATGGGGCATAAGGATATTAGATAGTTGTTTATATTTTATTGTGTATATATAGTATGTGTTAGTTATAAGCATATCTACCCTCCCCCATCCTTAATAATTCCTTTCTTCCCGGCGATATCTGTTTACCTCCCCGTGGTCTCGCCGGACGGTAAAACATATTGTTGGATTAACAACAATATGTCTTATTGACTGAAAACATGTTTCCTCTCTTTTACTTTAATCTCTTTTTATTACAGATTTATTTTAAACAACCCATTAATCTCTTTTTTGTTACAGGTCAACCTGCTTGGATTCGGCTACACAAACAAAATACTTTGTAAAAATTGTAATTAGTTTATTAAACTGTAAATCGGATAAAAATAAAATATTAAACTTTTGTATGCTTATTATTGTTGGTTAAAGGACTGTAGATATTAAAAGGAGGGTGATTATAAATTGATCTTGGTAAAAATCTTAAAATTGGGGTAGCTCCTTGGGGTGATGCAATCTAAAAATTCCTAGAAATTCGGGTAGCTGAGACAAATCTAATCTTAATTAATACCAAACAAGATAGGTTTATCTCGAAAGATGCATTGGCTAGACGAAGAAAACTATTTGGTTCAGATGAAAGATAAAAAAAATGGTTAGTCGAAGAAAACTATTTGGTCCAGAATGTTAGCGGTAAAAAATCTTAAAAATAGGTTTATCTCGTGTGTGGAAATGTGGATGCTCATTTATCTCGAAACATAAAAAAAATTTAAGATAGGTTTATCTCGAAAGATGAAAATGGTTAGTCGAAGAAAACTTTTTGGTCCAGATGTGTGTGGAAATGTGGATGCTGGTGGAAATGTGGTCACAGGATCCTTGATTATACCCTACTTCAAATATTTAGCGATTGCGGTACTAATTTTGTAGGTGCCTATCGTCAGCTTACGAGTTATCTGCATAGTGCAGTAACCTCAGAAAGGATAAAGTGGTCGTTTAATCCACCTAGCGCCCCTCACTTCGGTGGCTTGTGGGAAAGCGGTGTTAAGTCGGTAAAGACACACCTATCTCGCGTAATCGGCGAACAAAAACTTACCTTTGAGGAACTGTACACAGTTCTTACACAAATTGAATCTGTGCTAAATTCAAGGCCACTCTGCGCTTTGAGTTCGGATCCAAATGACTTGCGTTGCCTAACACCAGGTCATTTCCTAACTATGGAGCCTCTTTCTGCACCACCAGATGAGGACCATTTAACCAACGTTGTACCATTAAAAGCAGGTGGAAACTCCTGCAAAAACTCCACCAAGATTTTTGGGCTCGCTGGAGCCATGAGTACTTACATACTCTGAACCAGAAGGTTAAATGGCACTCTAAGGTAGGTGTCCGACAAGTGGAAAAGGACACTATTGTCCTCGTCAAGGACGACCAGCTTTCTCCACTTCAATGGAAGTTTGGTCGTATTATTAATACTTTTCCCGGTGCGGACGGTATTATACGTGTCGCTGAAGTCAAAACGGCACATGGCACACTAAAACGACCTTTGGTCAAACTAGCGCCGCTACCGGTATTTTAATTTTATTTTTATGTTTAGATGTATATACACATTTTTACATGTATAGTAGTATATTATTTTACATATTTGCTTATTTACATATATATTTTATTTTTGCATAGTTGGTAATATCGCTCGCTGTAGTGCACCACCCTATCTTTCGTTACCTCCTTTCCTAGCAAGGTCAAATCCCATGTGATTTCCTTCACCCAACCTACTTCCTCCTTTTCAAAATTCTATGAATTTGGTGGGCGGTATGTTACGTCGTCATCGAACAATTCGGTATTTTGTGACAATAAATACTTTGTGCGTGCATCCTACAGTTTGAGTGAAACATTTTATATACCGGCAATAACAGTGCATAAAGTGACAGTCGTACTCGAGCCTTTAAAGAAGCAAGTCGCCTTCGAACCCTTGAAAAGGACGGTTGTGTTAGAGCTTTGAAAGCGAGACCGACACCATTTTCGTGCGTGTTTCTGGTTCTCCGTAAAAGCTTTTGTGCGTGAAAGTGTCTATTGCCCCCAGCGGCGCAGGACTTAAGGTATTTATACCCTTTTACTAAGTAGTTTGATGTAGTTTTTTTGTTTGTTATTACATAACCGCTCCACCATTATCGTTATTGCTATAAAAGCAATTGGTCCTTCATTATAATTTGCATATTTTTATCACACATTTATATCAACCTCCTTAACCCCAATTAATCACCTATATTGCGCAATATTGTAAACGTGGATCGTATCAGTGTTGCCAACTGTAGTAGTGGCTCATAACGGTTACGCCGGGACTATAACAGTGGCGTCCAACGTGGGGCTCAAACCCACGACCCTGAGACTAAGAGTCTCATGCTCTAAAAAGTTAAACCCCATTTATACACAGGTATTGATTTTCCCGACGATAAAGAAGGTTGTGAGATTGTAAGATTGGAGAAGGCTGTAGGTACATTTGCGTCCACCTCTAAGTTAAGTTTTCGAGGACTATTCCTTTGAGTAAGAGAATATTAGATAGGAAGGCTTGTTTGCTTTGGTTAGCTTGTTCATCTTTAAATAAACACAGTAAGTCTATTCGTTGCTTAACATGCGTTATACAAGATATATTGCCCTTAAGGTCAGTTTCGCAAGGTTCATGGTCCGTTTTATGCAGTATATTACTAATATCGTCAAGAGATTGTTCAATTTCAAATATATTTTGAGGTAAATCAGAGACCACAACACGCGGAATAGGCAGGCTTTTAGCTTCTTGAGCTAATATAGCTTTTAGCTGCAATCGTCTGTCATTTTGGTTCGTTGCTGCTTGAATACTTCGGGACTGTATTTCGTAAATCGATTCAAATGCTTTGAGATGGACGGGATTCATTGTAGTATAGTGTTTAAGGAAGTAGATATAACGAAATCAAGTTTACTATGGTGTTTTAGAGGGTATAGGTATATCAAGGTAAAAATTCAGTTAGTTGCGTAAGCTACATTTAAGGACAAAATCTTCTTTAAGAAGGAATTCGTAACCTATAGTTGATTATTTAGATTGTAAGGGAACACTTTAGAATTATGGTAAAGTAAGATAATATATGAGTTATGTAAACAACGGTTTTAATAAGTTAACCCAAAAAACTAAAGAAATTTGAGGTTTAGAATAGTTATTTAACTAAATTTAATGTATTTTTAAGGAAATTTTTAATTATATAGCCTTTTATGTATGACTAAAATACTTACATAAAGAATTATTTAATCCAAACACATGTTTAAAGTGAGGTTATGTAATTTGCTAAACACATTTGAAAGGTATATGCTTTAATTTCATCCTAAATTAGGTTAAGTAATTATTTGAGAGAATTTAAAATATAAATACACTATTTTTATAAGGAAAATGCCAATTAATTCAGTTAGAAATAAGTTATATGAAAGGTAAACAAACACTAATCAAACATGGCTGACTAAATGCTCAGATTGACATTTCAGTTGCATTCAATGTCATGCCAACATGAAATAGATGTTACCAAATGCAATGTTGCCAGATTATATTTCTTCTATTTAAAAGCCATTAAAAATTTAAAAAAAATATTTTTTATTATTATTTGAGTGAACAAAAACCCAATTTCTACAAAAATATTCAAAACTAACCTTTATAAGATAGACAAGAAGTGAGGACAAATTTTCAACACAACGTTTTGGCGCCACTGTTATAGTCCCGGCGTAACCGTTATGAGCCACTACTACAGTTGGCAACACTGATACGATCCACGTTCACAATATTGCACAATAAAAGTATTACGTCATAATTTCGGGTCAAATTGTATCATGTACCAAATATGTTTACAGTGATACAAAATGCACCCTAAAAAAGATAAAAAAACGCTCACCTAAAAATGTGAAACGCTGCACGATTTTGCGGTCATCTTTGCGCAGAAGCCGCGCTGATTTTCATGGATCTCGTATGGCGTTGTTTGGGCGTGGGTTTCGTTAGGCCATTGTTGAAACCAGATTTGTTTTGTCTTTTCTCTTCGTCATTCGTAGCGGTACGGTAGGATACAGGTAGAAAACGATATAAGGCAGAGATAAAGAGAAACCTACATCCTAAAAGAAAAAAACTAGAAAAAACACGACACAGGCAAACGTCCCTGTTCGACGTCTCGTTGGCTGCTAATGATCTCATGTCCTGTCCAAACCGCGCACTTACCCACTCCGCGCCTTGCGCATTCTTTTGCGCCGACGAAACTGTCCGGGATGGCGGAAATGCACAAGTCTATTTGAAATAATGGCGGGAATTTAGTTACAAATTTAAACTTAAACTAAATATGATACTTAGCCGATTTTCGGCATGTAACAACTGAGCAACTTCTCAAACGTGAAAACAAACATTTATTAGAAAACGGTATAGAGTGTAAAATTGCATAAGATATTTAAACAGCGAAATGAAACGTAAGAAATTCCCCCTCCCACTCCTCTCACAAGAAAAGAAGGGTCGAGGTAGGAATAAAAGCAGCGGATCGAACAATACAACACAGCACTAACAGAAAGGAGACTCGTTTAGACATCAAAGTAGAAAGAGAAAAAATCGAAAAAGAATCTATCTGGTTGGAAGTCTTAAAGTACTGGACAAAGCCAGGAATTTAGGAAAAGGAAAGTTATATGGTAGCCGTGAACGAGCGCGAAGATAAAATGACATCAATACTGCAAAAGTTGTCGAAGAGCAAAGATATATATTGCTGTGTTATTCTGCCTTTGACATTAGGCCCCACATACCATAAAATGCTGTGATATTCCCTCTGAACAATCAAGCCCCTATGATGTGAAATGTTAAATTAGAATTTTTGCCCCGACTAGCTTATTTAATTAAATAAAGCAATTCTACAACACATAATAAAATGATTAAATATTTACAACTCTCAAAATTTTCCCCTTTTTCAGAATATCTACATATACCAGATTTATGGTTTTTGAAAGCCAGCAAAACTATCTTTTTACTTATTCAGGGACCTTCGAACGTTCCAAGACGCCTATTCCCTTTGTCATGAATTGTTAAATGACCCTTTTATATTTTGTTGACTTTTACAAATACAAAAATGATTAATGTTGAATTAAAAACAGTTTTCAATAATAAATTGTATTAAGGTTGCCAATTTGGAATAGGTTCTGTAGTTCCTTCCTAGTTTGCGATCTGCATCCCCATGAATTGTTTCGTACCAAGTCCGAATATGTCCAAATTAGAATACTTTGATTTTAAAACTGCCTTCAATTGAAAGTCGAAATTAAAAGTTGACATCAAAACCAAAATTCAGATCCAGATTGAAATTAGATTCCAAATTTTATGTAGGTATTCATACAATTTCTATGGAGGTATGAAAATCCAATTTAAATATCGGTACTAGAACAATTTCGATGTAGGTATTAGAATAATTTCAAAACAGTTATTAGAATCCAATTTAAATGTACGTATTAAAAGCACTGTTTTATTAATATTAGAAATGGATTTTTTATTAAGTTTTTCTACTTACGTCTATAATAGGTCGGCTTATTCTCGTTGCACAAATTCGTACACTTTTCAAATCTAATTTCACTTTAATTTTGTTTCACTGGTTACGTAAATTATTAGTACTTTCGAACATAGTCGTAGCCCAGTTTGAATGTATACTAACTTGTCGCTTCATCATTATCGTATATAAAGCCGTACCTCCACCTGCTTTCCATTGGCTTATTACTTTCTGGGACGACACCTCGGCTTTATCTCGCATACCTTGGAATTTTCACCAATTATTTAGTTGAAATATTTGAATGCATGCCTTGCCAGTCACGTACGCCTCTTGCATATCATGGTAATTTCCAACTTTCGCCTTGTATTAACTCACGCATTCGAATGTTTGTTATTTATTATTATCTAAACTGAATAGTCTGGTGCTTGTTTATTTCTACATAATATTGAATTTTTGAACAAATGTGATTTCTTCCTGTCACGTACGATTTTCTAATAATGCATAATTTAGATTGCGTGTACGATGATATTTTTAACGCAATTGTTAATTATTTGTAACGCCAATTCATGTAGGTTTCTCGGTGATTTAATTTTGATGCAATTTGTTGCGTATTCAAATCTTATCTTTACTTGCAAACTACTCTTAGATATTTCTATTTTCTTATGCATTTTATCCCGTGTATTTTATATACAGTGTGGATTTCAATTAACAATATGTAGAGGGACCGATTTACTCTTATAATTTCTGAAATTATGTGCTTTTCTTAAACTGGAAGTTGTTTTTATTTATTGTACGACCCCTATGAATTAACCTACCCCTAAACTACCCTATTATTATAGCAATATATATATATATATATATATATATATATATATTGCTGTGATAAGAAGGTAATTTAAGGGCAGATTAAGTCATAGGGGCCGTAAGGTACATGTAAATTTATTAACGTTTTGAAAACCAAAAAATTCCATCATTAAATAGATCGACAACTTTACATAAAATCAATAGCGAGCACACTGTATATAAATCATAATTAATTTAATTCATTAAAAAGAAGCTCGTTCTGCAATAACCAGACCATATTTAGCGAGAATGATAACGTATACGTCGTACAATACGTTTAAGTTAAATATACAAGTTTGGAATTAAAAAAACTAGTAAATATAATGTTTTAAACGCAAGGAGCTTGTAACGAGCATTTTTATAGTTTAACATTTTACGCTCTTTCCCAATTCCTAAGTACATTCCTGCAATTACTATTTCTATATTTTATATTTATTAACTCGCGTGTATTAATTTTAATTGAAGATTGATTTTCATTAATAAATAAATTGCAAGGAACAACTGTAATTAGTTATTAGATATGATGGGGCATTCACTTATTGGATGTGCCTTATGTTATTAACGAAGTCGAGAGAATAGTCGACAAGAGTTCGTAGTAACAACTAGTTTAGATAAACAGATGAGGAGTTGTAGTTCGTTCTTGGTTGCTATATATTAATTACGTTAAAAAAATACTGTTTCTTCTTCGCTTTGACAATAGTGATACGCGTTGCTTTACTAATTGTTGTTGTTGCTTTTCGGTTTGAACTAAAAGTAGTAGTTTTGTTCTGTGTTCCGGTATATTGAGTGCGTTGAGAGTGCTGCTTCTTTCTGCTTTGAGAATAGTGAGAATTACTGCGGTATCAATTCTCGTATTGTTCATGAACAAGCACGTCGTGTTTTTAGTTGATTTTCTGTTGAAAATAAAAGTAGTAGAGCTTGTTAAACTCGAGGCACGTGTGCTTTACGGAACATTTGACGGACGGTTTTAGTGATACACGTGCGTTACCCATTATGGTTCTTTTTAGTTGTTTTGTCTTTTGATATTTAAAACTGTGTGTGCGATCTAGTTTCGCGGTCCTTTTCTTCTCAGAGTAGCGCATACTTTGGATTATTTAAATACAGTGATACTGTAGTTTCTGATTTTCTAACAACAAAGAATCTCAAATAGATCATTGCTTGCGCAAATCTCGTTATTTGCGAAATATAACAGATTACCGGTTTACAAAGGTATTTGGTTGAAGTTTCTCACTGCTTTTGGGATGTTTACGAAAATAATAGACATTTGGTCCCAGTGGAAATTAAACTAGTGCTACAGAATATTTCGAACTTATTGTCTTAGGAAATAGAATTACCAAGAAATTTATCAAGGCTACATAGTTCCGACGCGTGATAATGTCTGCTGCTAACACCAGTGAAATACGTAGGTGTGATTAGCGTTACGTGTGATAAGTTCCATCAACACCCGCACAGTCAAGGATGAAGTGCTTCGTTAGTGCAGGACATCGTAAATCCCACACTTTAATTGTAAGGAAGCGTTACTGAAGGACCTTTTGTAAGTTGAACTATTTCCTACTTATTATTACTTTAAATATCTATCCGTTGCTTTGCCATATCTTTGTCGTTCTGATACCTTTTACAATAGACTTGCATGCTATTTTAAAACATAAAAAAAAAGAAAGAAAGAACAATCAATACTACTGAATTACTCATACCAATTGTGTCTTATCTATTTATCTTTTGTTAACATTTTTGTCTGATTTATGTTTAATTGGTGTGTGAGGAAACGTTTCTGCTACTCCCCAATATTACCTCACTTTGTGATAAAAATTTTTGTAATGCTTTTATCGTGATTATATTATATAGTTTATCTAAACAGTTTTATTTACATTCTACAAAGTACTGAATAATTTAGATTTATCACTGCTGCTATGCTTATTCTTTTTTTTTCAGGTTTGCTTAACTATTTTTCTTGCAGGTACTGTCACTAACTCCTTACCGCCGTATACATTATATGTTAGTCTGCTTTCTACAACCCCCCCTAATCTCCGATTGAGCCCGGTCATTCCTTGACTATCTTTGTGTTACGCACGGCTACGAGCCAACGTAGCATAACTTTGGCGCCCGAACAGGGACTGCCACGAATTACCGTAACAAGCTTTATCAAAATAAACATGCAATCGGTAAAGGTAAACAACCTGGCATACTAGCTATGTAATAACATCATTCAAAATATTAACGCATAAATAAGTAAACGCATTCAAATACGTCATTATAGAAATGTTAATACGTGACCAAAAAACATTGTATTTTCATAAAATCCAACATATTTGGAGTAATAAACAATAAATAACAGACGGTCCGTGATGTGATAAAATTTGAACTATAGCATACACAAATAAGACGACGTGACAAAATATAATAGAAATTTGGATTTTCTGGGAAATATGCTACATAATATAGAACGCCCACGTGAGAAATAGAGCGTTTTACCAAAAGTCTAGACAGGAAATTTGGAGAAATACCCGAGTCCTGTAGTGATAGCGCAAGATGCAACGCCTCGATCAACGAACACGCGATGGAAACCAATAGGAAAAATAAGTAGGTGGAGTCTTTAAATAGCACGCGGACCTTGTAAACAGCCAGTATCTCTGTAACCAAGGCACGAACCACGTTAGTGAAACATAAATTACTACGCAAAGTGAACTTAGTAAAAATAAATAATTGAGTAAAATCAAAGTGCCAATTAATACAATAGACGCGGCCGTTTACTTTTAAAAACGTGAGGTAAACTATTAATTAAATATAATTCTAATATTTAAGAATCTAGGGCTCTAAATAACCTTCAAACAACAACGTATGAATTTTAAACAAAAATTAAATTCCAAATAAGCTCTGAGGAAACGATTCAAATTAAACCACAAGTCATCCTAAGTCATTATAAAAAGGAGAATTCAAGCAGATTTGAGTAATTGTTCTGGTCAACGAGTCGAAGAAGCTACGCTAAGAGTCAACTGGGATAAGCCGTAACAGAGAATCAAATTGGAAACAATCCAAAGGCAGTTCCAGGAAACAAAAAGCAAAAACACAGGCCAGAGATTTATAATCCTTTATTAGTATAAGACTGTATTTTCAATTTTTTTTAAATTTTTTCTATTATTTATATCGAAGTATTTGTAAGAGTCATCAAAAATCTTTTGAGAATTTATAAAAATAGATAGAGGACCATTTGAACGTTCACAAAGGGCTTCTAAGTAAATCATAGGGTTATTGAAACATTAATGATAGGTATGTTTGAATATTTGAATCAATTAATATTTATTAACTGTTATGTGTATGTATACGTATTGATGAAGGTTGTATATTTATCAATACATACAAGATGATGTACATGCATACAACTATGATATAAAAAAAATAACAAAAGGTATACTAAATAACTGCCAAAATTTAAATGATATACTTCAAAAACAACATCCAAACCTATAGGAAGTAATTTTATTATATGTTTCAACAACCTTTTACATTGTTTTAATTATATATCTGATGCCATTTCGTATATTTTAAACCTCAATTTAGTGAGTATATCTTAAATGTAATTATTTATTGTTAATGCGTTTGTATATTTTTAGTACCTCTGAAGAAGAATATAAATATATTCGAAAATTTAGGTAATAAAAAAGAGTATTATTAATCATCCAGCAGACCTAAAACCCGCTACTTATATAACAAAATAATGTCATAAAATAATTACCTGTTGTATACATCATAATGGACTTTTATCAACCAATAAATATGGAGCTAATACTGCTTTCCTCTTAAAACTCTGGGCAAAACTAAACATAAAACTGGCATCATTATATAACCGTAGAATATTTTTATTGAAATGTAGAAAACATGGCCTGATACCAAATCACATTCCACAGTCAATGAAGAATCTATACAACTTACTTGAAGCTGATGGTAAAAATATTGCTTCTATAATAAAACGTTTTAGTGATAGATTAAAAATCAAAATTCTAAATTTAGAAAAGTAATTATCTATTAGCACTAGCGACAATCACGCCTTCTTAAACAATAATATTCAAACAATTTGTATTAGAACTAATGTAATCATTTGAAAATAATATATCTACATGTATTAAAATGCCTCACATATTCAGATACTAGACTAGAATTCTTGAAGTATGTGAGCACTAAGTATTAAACACCATATATGGAATTTACTCATAAAGGTATTGAAGAATTACACATATCAAAAATAGTATTTTTTAAGTACCTCTAAAAAGTAGCTTTTAACTTCTTATATACTCCAGTTTGGGTAGACATAGTCATCCATTCTCACCCTGCTTTGGTAGGTTGTATTCTGGGAAGGAACAGTCATGAAACAAAAACGAAGCGACCAAAGAGGAAATATACTAAACAAAGTGGAGAAAGAAATGTGCATATGGATAGAAGGGACGTTAAAGAATCCGAAGATATAAATCGCTAGGCAAAAACTGTTGGTTGAGGACCACAAAATACCTTTAAGTATATCATAAAGGGGCTGGCAAACTTGTCCTAACAGTTGCTATGGCAACGTTTTTATATTATGTTTTTTGAGTTGATGTCAAGTTTTCTAGTGTACAATAATTATAGAGCCAAATAAATACAAGATTTACTACTGATATATCGCATTACTTATTTATTCATGCACTCTAACCAACAGGTTATGGGCCTAGGACAGATCCAATAATGTAGTGATGTATTTTGCACATTAAGTAAAACGATTTGAATGTCAGAGTTGTATTAGTCAAAAATATGGCAGTAAGTTATATAACCAGTGTACCACGATTGTTAGGCCGAGAAAATTACCAGGATTGGTCTTTCGCGGTAGAAAATGTGTTTGTTCTCGAAGGCTTATCAAATTGCCTTGTTGGAACTGAAAATGATAAGGAGCTTGTTGCAAAAGCCAAAGCAAAGCTAATTTTGACTTTGGATCTCTCCTTGTTTATGCACGTGAAAAGTGCAATAACAGCTAAGGATGTTTGGGATACCCTTAAAAAATTGTATGAGGACAGTGGATTTACAAGAAAGATTGGTTTACTCAGAACTTTAATTTCTTTGAGACTGGACAATTGCGATTCGATGGAATCTTATGTAAGTCAGGTCATTGAAACAGCTCAAAAGTTAAATCGCACAGGTTTTAAAATTGATGATACTTGGGTCGGTTCTCTTCTTTTAGCTGGACTTCCAGAAAGGTATATGCCGATGATTTTAGCTATTGAACATTCCGACATTGATATAAAAACCCATGAAATTAAGTCGAAATTGCTTGACATGAATCTAAATGTTGGTAGCCGCGGTGGAAGCGCGTTTGTTACTAAACCTAGGAAGAGCTTTAAAAATAAAGCAATTGATAGTAGCAGCAGTTCTGTAAACCCCAATAAAGTTGACAGAAGTAATGTTATTTGTTTTCGTTGCAAGAAAAAAGGTCATTTCATGAACAAATGTCCTGATTTAAATGTAAACAATGATAAATCAAAAAAGGGTAGTAATAATAGTGCTTTTAGTGCAGTTTTTTGACTGGATAGTTTAGTACTGTAGACTGGTTTATCGATTCGGGATGCAGTATGCATTTAACTGCTAGGAGTGATTGGTTGACCAATACTCGAGTACAGCATGAGTTAAAAGAAATAACTGTAGCCAATAAAACGTCCATGCCAGTCGAATGTGTAGGTGATGCAAATATTACTACATTTGGTGAAGAAAAATACAATATAACAATAAAAGATGTTTTGTACGTACCTGGTTTGACTACAAACCTTTTGTCTGTTGCTCAAATGATAAAAACTGGGAATGATGTTGTTTTTAATGAAACCGGCTGTAACATCTTCAATAGTCAAGGTAAGCTCGTTGCAACATTACATGTGATTTTCCAATGCTCCACCCATTGGCCAGGAAGCGAGTTTTTTTTACCTGGAAAATTTGGAATTTTGCCGAACCCTTGCTGTTCCAAGCAAGGTAGGGATCTTTAACATGCGTGACAACACTCACACACGGGACCTCCATTTTACCTCTCATCCGAACGAGGGTGTATTTTTGTGAAAAATGCTCGCCTAACATTTTTCAAGCGGACCGTGTCGGGATTCGAACCCAGGACCTTGGGCATAGTAGTCACACACATACCACTACCCCACGGAGCCGCCTGCTCGTTGCAACAGCGGATTTACAAGATAATGTTTATCGCTTAAATTTCAAATACGAAAAGCAACGTTCTGTATTAGTAGCGACAGCTATAACGAGCGAGATTTGGCATAGAAGATTTGGTCATGTAAATTATAAGGATTTGAACCTGATGAAAAATGGTTTAGTTGAAGGGCTTGAATGTAAAGGAAGCTTTAATCGGAATGCAGTATGTGAGGTTTGTTGTGAAGGGAAGCAAACAAGGCTACCTTTCAACCACAGGTCATAGAGCTAAAACTTTTCTAGAGATCATTCATGCAAACATTTGTGAACCAATGGAAGTACTGTCAATTGGTGGGTCAAAATATTTTCTCATACTTGAAGACTATTTTAGTAGAATGAATTTTGTTTATTTTTTAAAAACTAAAGATGAAACCTTTGAAGGTTTTAAAAATTAAAAAAATTTGTTGAACATCAAAAGGAATCAAAAATAAAATTTTTCGTTCCGATGGTGGTGGTGAATTCTGCAGCAAGGAGTTTGAATCTTATTTATCTGATCACAGTATTAGTCATCAAAAGACGAATTCGTATACACCGCAACAGAATGGTACTGCTGAGCGTTTAAATCGTTCGATAGTTGAAAAAGCCAGGTGTTTGCTTTTTGATGCAAAATTAGGAAAACAATTTTGGGTTGAAGCAGTAAACACGGCTGTCTATCTTAAAAATCGTTCTATAGCAAAAGGCATTTTAAAAACGCCTGTTGAAATGTGGACTAACAAAAAGCCAAACGTCAGTAATTTGCGTATTTTTGGAAGCAATGCTATGATGCACATTCCAAAAGAAAAACGCCTCAAATGGGATAAAAAATCAAAAAAAACTTTTTTGGTTGCTTTTAGTGAAAACGTAAAAGGATATAGGCTTTATGATCCAGAAACAAATAAGATCGTGATAAGCAGGGACTTAATCGTAAATGAACGACATAGTGAAGTTCGTATAGATACTAACAATACAATGGAGTCATTGGATTCAGTGGGAGGTTTTACTGAAATTCTTGTTGATAGTGATCAATCGAACTTGTTTAATATTTCGGATATTTCAGTAAACAATACTGCAAGTTCAGAGAGCGATTTTATTCCGGATATCCCTGAGGTTGTTGTAACTGATGCAATTCGTAAATCGAAAAGAGTATCTACAAAACCTAAAAAGTATGAAGACTTTGTCAGCTACCTATGCACAGATAATGATAATCTTGAAAATGAACCAGTATCTGTTGAAGATGCAATGTCCAGATCTGATCGAGATCAGTGGACACAGGCCATGCGTGAGGAATTGAGGTCATTTGAAGATAATGCAGCATGGGAGTTGGTTGAGGTTCCTGATAGCAGCACAGTTGTCAAATGTAACTAGGTGTTTAAGCGCAAAGTTGATAGTGAAGGTAATGTGCGGTATCGTGCCAGGCTTGTAGCCAAAGGTTTTTTGCAGAAAGCAGGTATCGATTTTAACGAAACCTTTTCACCAGTGGTAAGGCACTCTACTTTATGATTATTAATGGCTTTATCAGTTAAGTTAGGTTTAGATATCTTTCATCTGGATGTAACAACAGCTTTTTTAAATGGAGATCTTAAAGAAACTGTGTACATGATGTTGCCTGAAGGTTTGCAAGTAAATAATTGTAGCAATAAAGTGCTAAATTAAAAAAGGCCATTTATGGTCTAAAGCAAGCTTCAAGATCATGGTATGAAAAAGTTGATTTTTTTTCTTAGGGATCTAGGATAGAAAAGATCTGAATTAGAACCCTATTTGTACACTAAGATGAAAGGTGATCAGAAAACTATTATTGCTTTGTATGTCGATGATTTTTTCATTTTTCCCAATAACCGAATTGAATCCGATGATTTGAAGTTTAGGTTAGGTCAGGTTTTTAAAATAAAAGATTTAGGGGAAATAAATAATTGTCTAGGCATGCGTGTAACCATTGATAAAGAAAATGGGACTATTTCTTTAGATCAAAAACAATATATTAAACAATTGCTTAAAAAATTTGGTATGTTAGAATCCAAAACTGTAGCTACACCAATGGAAATAGGTATGAACGTATGAAAAAGTGACAATTGCGTTATTTAAACTAAGTTTTTATATCAGAAACTTATTGGTAGCTTAATGTATTTGTGCATTTTAACAAGGCCTGATATTTGTTATTCCGTTAGTTATTTAAGTCAATTTAATAACTGTCACACTGAGGAACATTGGAAACATGCAAAACGCGTTTTGAGATATTTAAGAGAAACTTTAGATTATGGACCTAAGTTTTATAAAACAGATAGTTTTTTGGAAGGCTTTGTTGATGCCGATTGGGGTAGTAACTGTTATGACAGAAAGTCATATACTGGTTTTTGCTTTATGTTGTCCAATGGTCCAGTAGCTTGGGAAAGCAGAAAACAGAGTACTGTTGCGCTCTCTAGTACAGAAGCTGAGTATGTTACAGTTTCGGAAGCCACTAAAGAGGCTGTACATTTAAGAAACCTATTGATAGAATTGACAAGCATAGAGGGTTGTATAACATTGTATAATGATAATTTAGGTGCACAAAAATTGTCAATTAATCATATGTTTCATAAACGTACAAAACACATAGATATAAGATATCATTTTGTAAGGGATGTTATTGCTAGTAATCAGGTTGCTTTAAAATATTTAGAAACTGCCAATATGCCCGCAGATATGTTGACAAAAAGTTTGGGTTCAATTAAACATAATAAGTTTATTAAAAAATTGTGAGTTGTGAATTTGAAGGAAACTAATAATTAGTTGCAGCTTTCGTATTCTTGTGCTCCAGTGGGAGTGTTGGTTGAGGACCACAAAATACCTTTAAGTATATCATAAAGGGCCTGGAAAAAAAACTTGTCCTAACAGTTGCTATGGCAACTATATATATTATGTCGTGGTTGATGTCTTTTTTTTTGTACAATAATTATAGAGCCAAATAAATACAAGATTTACTACTGATATATCGCATTACTTATTTATTCATGCACTCTGACCAACAGATATAACCCCAAAATTATTCTTGGACGTAACAAAAGTAAATAACCACCAGGAACATGGCCAAAATAAGACATGCGCACAAAAATTCAAGATTGAGAGTGTCGCTTCTGGTATTGTATTCTGGGCTAAAGGCAGATAAAGGAAATATAACTGTAGCCATGTCTAAATCTGACTAGCACAAGAAGGCATTAGATTTATTAAATGATGCTTCCACATACGTCATAATTAATAAAAATCCCACTTCACGTATACAAAAAGAAACTATGGATATAATAAGGCATTTAAAATCCAAAAAAAATATATTACAGATAATACAGCAAAAGTTTTAAACAATTACATTATAATTTGAATAAGGGGCCGCTATACTTGCGGCCACGTCCCCAATGCTCCACCCGGAGGTACTACATTGGCTTTAAACGCAAAAATAACCGTGCTTCTTATTAATCCTAACTTCATAATTAATCCACCCTAAATAAAAATCTAACAAACCTAAAATCTAACAAACTTAACAAACTCTAACAATCTAACAAACCTAAAAATCTGACAAACTGAAACAAAAACTAAAAACAAAAACTAAAAACAGGGTTTAAATAATGGTATCCCTAGCGCTGACCTTGGAGTGTACCCGATCAACAAGACACAAGCAAAAATGAGAGGGGGAGGGATCCGTAATACCGGATAGCAGACGCCGGCTCTGCTTACCAGTGCGACCTGAAGAGTCGTCTTAAAACTATCCAAATCCAGCTAACTAATTTAAATCCATCCCTAGCTTTCCCTATCATTCCCTAACTGATTTATATATGATTACAATTTTCACAATTCTACTCTTCCAAATATATACTGCAACCAAAATGGCGACAGAACGTCAAACAAAACAAATATGCCACAAAATACTACAATACATGCTAATAAATATTTTAAACAATTACAGCAGTGTTGCACCTAAATTCTACGGTCTTCCTAAATTACATAAAATCGAATATCCTTTGAGACCCATTATAGCTTCTATCAACAGTCCTACTGAAAATATTTCTAAATTCCTTTCCCAAATCCTTTCGTTATCTATTCCTATTAATAATTACTATGTTAAAAATTTATTTGAATTTGCAAATTTTATTAATGATTTTCAACTTCCTGAAGAATATGTAATGATTAGTTTAGATGTTATTTCACTATTCACTAATATACCCAAGGACTTAGTTTTAAAAGATATAGACAAAATTTGGTCTAATATACAAACACATTGTAATATATCTAAAAAAGAATTTTTACACGTTATATCATTTATATTCGATAACAGTTATTTTTCTTATAATAATACATACTACAAGCAAATATTTGGTTGTCCAATGGGTTCAAATTTAAGTCCCATAATTGCTCAAATTGTAATGGATTTACTACTAGACACAGTAATTCCCATGCTACCATTTCGATTACCTTTTGTTAAGAAATTTACAGATGATATCGTAACATCTATTCCGAAAGATAAATTAAATGTAATATTACAATTATTTAATAACTACAATAAAAGTATTCAGTTTACTATCGAAAAGGAAACAAATTGTAGTGTTCCATTTTTAGATACTTTACTAATTAGAAACAGTAACAATACAATCATTTTAAACTGGTAACAAAAACCTACAAATTCTGGTAGACTTCTTAACTATCATTCATATCACCCATATAAGACAAAAATTAATTTTATATTAGGACAAAAAAACAGAATCAAGAGAATATGTCATCCTACCCTCTATAATAAAAATTTATACAAATTAAGCAAAATTCTTCAAAATAACAACTATCTCAAATCACACATAAATAAACTTCTATTCAGTCATTCCAACGAATCTATACATTCAATTACTGAAACTGATGTAAATACAAATACAAATAGACATGATTCTTCATACAAATCTCTTCCTTTCATAAAACAACTAATACCTAAATTATGCAACACCTTTAAGAAATTTAATATCAAAATAACGAATACAAATATTCTATCAATCGGAAAAATCTTTTCAAAAATCAAAGATCCATCAGAGGCTCTTAGTGAAAGACATGTTATATATAAAATTAATTGTATTGATTGCAATCAAAGTTACATAAGCCAAACTTCACAAAATTTAAAACAACATGTTACCCAACACAAAAGTGATGTTCGGGTAAAACCTAATGCATATTCCTTAGCAATGCACATCATAAATAAAGATCACCATGTAGATTTCCAAAATGTCAAACTTATTGATAGAGATAAAAATAAAAGAAAATTTTTAGAAATGTGTTATATTTACAAAACCCCATATACAATGAATAAGATGACGGATGTAGATGAAGTATGCTCTATCTATACATACCTTCTAAATTATGAATACATACATAATAAATTTAGTCACAAAAAAGAAAAATGATCAATTATAGCTTGTTTGTTTTATTAACACAATTAAATTTAAGTGATATACAAAGGTTATTGAAACATTAATGATATGTTTGAATATTTGAATCAATTAATATTTATTAATTGCTATGTGTATGTATATGTATTGGTGAAGGTTGTATATTTATCAATACATACAAGATGATGTACATGCATACAACTATGATATAAAAAAAATTTTAAAAAAATAACAAAAGGTATACAAAATAACTGCCAAAATTTAAATAATATACTTCAAAAACAACATCCAAACCTATACAAAGAAATTTTATTATATGTTTCAACAACCTTTTACATTATTTTATTTATATATCTTATGCCATTTCATATATTTGAAACCTCAATTTAGTGAGTATATCTTAAATGTAATTATTTATTGTTAATGCGTTTGTATATTTTATAGTACCTCTGAAGAAGAATATAAATATATTCGAAAATTTAGGTAATAAAAAAGAGTATTATTAATCATCCAGCAGACCTAAAACCCACTACTTATATTATATATATATATATATATATATATATATATATAAGAAATCTTTTTAAAATATTGAGCGTAAGTTATTTAGAATAGGGATGTTAATATTTTTGGGATTATTTCGCTCACAATAAAAAACCATACAACGTTAAATCATTTGTAATATTTCGTACGTTTCGGTGAATGATTTTCACCTTAATCATCGAACTACAAGAAAAAATTATTAACCGTCAGCAATAACATATAACAGGCAAATACTTGCAATTACTAGACAAAAGTTATAATAAGGTTTTTAACATAAGGTGTAGTATAAAATATAATTAGCTAAATAATATTTAAAATTAAAACTAAAAAATGGCTGGACTACATACTTCAAGTAATGTCACATTTCAATTGATTGACAGATGGAACAAAATAATGGAGCGAGTGTATATAAAAATGCGAGACAATCAATGTTTTTATGGTATACACCTTGTTTTTAAGGAAAGTAATTCAAATATATAAAAAATTTTTACTACAATTGAGATGGTCTAAGACAGAAAAATTAAATAACAGGTAGTGATAATGGGGAAAGTAATAACCAAAAAGTAAATCGTCTAATTACTAAAGTAGTGATAGCTAAATATTGAGCATTGATTGTAATGGTGGAATGTAGCAAATGTTTAAGAAGCTGAAGTTGAGGAAAAGTGTTTTTGCATTCTAACTTTTAAAAATAACAGATCGGTATTTAGTATAATCAAACCTTATTATAACTTTTGTCTAGTAATTGTAAGTATTTGCCTGTTTATTGTTATTGCTGACCGTTAATAATTTTTTCTTGTAGTTCGATGATTAAGGTGAGAATCATTCACCGAAACGTACGAAATATTACAAATGATTTAACGTTGTATGGTTTTTTATTGTGAGCGAAATAATCCCAAAAATATTAACATATATATATATATATATATATATATATATATATATAAAGAAGCATTACAGTCTCCAACCTCAAGAAAATGAGTGCTTCCCTGCAGAAAACCAAAAAGTAATAAATCCCAACAGGGTAAACCAACAGTAAAAGCCAAAACGAGACATAACTGTCAATTAGTGATGTGAGCCGGATAAATACCCAATGGGTAGGTAATTATAAATTGGGTATTTGTCCGGGTATTTACCCATTGCCCTGACAATGGGTAAATACCCAAAATGTGGGTTTTTTTGAGCTTTAAAAAAGACATTTAATTCAATTAGGTAACTGAGATTAGTAACACTGTTATTGTATTCAGTTTCTAAAATGTTGTTTACAAAATAAAATTAACATCTTAGCAAAAAGAGTGAATAATGCCTTTTTAGATATTTTTTGTACCTAAAACATTTTATAAACAGATTAATTACATTGTACAGGTGTGCTCAGCTAAAGAAAGTATTGTGAATGTGTAAAAAAACCCCAAGTGCTTATACACAGTCTAACTTTTAGTAATGAGATTTTAGTGACTGACATCAGTTATTTCTTTTAACTAATCCTTTAAAAGATCAGCTTTCCTGCTTAAGTTAATGTTTTATTTTTAAGTTTTACTTTTTGCTAATAGTCTCGCGTGTAGGGTTACCAAATATACTATTTTTCAGAGTATTATACTCTTTTGCATTATTAAAATCCCATACTCTTACTTTTTTAAAAATAGGAACGAATATACTCTTTTTTAGCTTTAAAACAACATGAACGTTGATCAATTAGCAGTATAAAGAAAACTTGAATTTGGCGCCCTAGTTCTACTATTCTAAACGTTCAACGGTTAAATAAAACCTATTGAAAACCACATAACCCGAACGTATTATGTTGGGATTGGATACAGTCGCAATGTAATATTTTGGTGGGGTTTTGTCTTGTGTCATTGTGAGGGAGACATCTCGATATTATAGAATGCTACCGTCATTAATTATTGATTTTTCAGTATCTAACGACTGAGTTTACCATAGAATCAGAAACTTCTTTTCTGGTTTAGTTAATAAACAGACCGGTGTTGCTGTTGTTGTGCATATAATAATATATATTGTACACGCTACACTCGTTAGACGTTAGAGTATTAGATATGGCTTGGTGCGGCAACTAAGTATTCGGAGGTGTTCAAAGAATTATACCCTTTTGTTAAAAAAGTTAAACATGATTCAGGAAAAGCTTTTTGTACAATTTGTAAAAAGACATTTCCCATACAAAACATGATATACGTCAATATGCAGAAGCCAAAATTCATGTGCAGAACGCTTCAATTTTGGGCAAACAAAATATAGATGTTTTTTTTAGAAAGAAGGAAGCACCAGAAGATATGGAACTTACACGTTTGGAGCTGCTGTGGGCGTTTCATAATGTTCAATATAATCATTCTTTTCGCAGTATGGATTGTACTACTGGAGTTGTTAAAATTTCAAGAAATAAAAACTTTAACTGTGCAAGAACAAAAACTGAATACTTAATCAAGAATGTTATTAGCAGTTGGTGTGATGGCATTTTAAAAGATGAGTTATTGAAGGCGCACTACGTTGTAGTTGCTTATGATGCATCAAATCATAAATCAACAACGCTGCTACCGTTTCTTGTTAGATATTCTGTAGTTGAGTCAAGTATAGAAGTGAAAAGTGTGTTGTTAAAAATTCATAGTATTCTTAACGAATCTGCAATCGCAGTGTCTTCAGTTGTAATGGACACAATTCGTTTATATGGTTTGGAGAATAGGATAATTGGTTATTTAGCAGATAATGCTCCTTTAAATTTTGGCAGTATAAAAGGAAAAACTGAAGGTAATGTTCATGCACTGCTGGAGAAACAATTGGAAAAAGAAATTTTACCAATTGGATGTGGCTGCACATATATAACACAATGCTATATCTGTAGCCACTAATAAAATAATTCCACTAGATCTTGAAAATATTGTATATAAAATGTTTAATCATTTTAGTATATATACAGTTCGTACAGAAAATTTAAAGGATTTTTGCAAATTTATAGGATGTGAATACAGAAAATTGTTGTATCGTTCAAAAACAAGATTTTTATCTCTTTTACCTTGCGTAGAAAGGATTTTGAAACTGTATGGGGCACTGAAAGCTTATTTTTTAAGTGAGAATAACGATAACACTCCATTAATACTCCATTAATACTAGTAAACTACTGAATTTTGGTTATATTTCATGCATATACAACTAGATCTATCCAATGAAACAATTTCTATTCTTGAAAGACATAGTATAACTGCAGTGAAAGTTTCGATCTTGTATTCTACTTTAGTGCAAAAACATTAAAGACAGACTTGAAAATCGTTTTATACTATTTTCAGTCCAGAATATTCTGTGGAAACGTCAAAAATGGTGATATTAGAAAGCAATATGTAGATACAGTAGGAAGACCTAGACCAAGCTATATTAGTCAAATTATTAGAAAGTTGGGGTGTGAAGGGAATGTAGAAATTTTTAGATTAGCACAGAACAGAAAAGAAGTTAGAGCTGCCTCAAACCGACCTTAAGTAAAGTCGACAACAAAATGATGATGATGAGATACAGTTGCTACACGCTTCTAATTGGAAATATTAAATTATTTAGAAATTTGGTCCAAAAATTTCTTCTTACAAGCAAAACAGATGTAACATTTTATGCTTAATAAACTTTTGTCATTTGAAGACTAAAATATCATTCAATTATTTTCAAAAGCAGGTTCACGGTTTACATGATATTGCTGCTAAATTTGGTGATAATAGCGTTTTTGATACCTACTATTTTTTAAAAAGGTGTATAGAAGAACATTTAAAATTTTGGGATACTAACCACCTACCTCTCATGAAACTCTGGGAGGCTGTTATAAAAGATTTTAAAAATGCTGGTGTTAACCTCGATATCGTGGAACATCTCGTTAATTTTATGTTTACGTTGCCGGGATCAAATGCTGAATGTGAAAAGTTGTTTAGTGTTATAAACGATTATTGGAATGATGAAAAACGCAGACTCAGTGTATCCACAGTTGAGCAAGTCATAAAAGTGAAATTTAATATAAAAATATTTTGCTTAATTTTTTAGT
The DNA here is from genome assembly GCA_036346225.1 of Platerodrilus igneus. NCBI lineage: Eukaryota > Metazoa > Arthropoda > Insecta > Coleoptera > Lycidae > Platerodrilus > Platerodrilus igneus. The sequence goes on along the minus strand of JARFIW010000229.1, from coordinate 7,805,795 downwards.
AAAATAAAAAATTAACACAATTTATTACTAAAGGCGAAATCTGGTTATAAAGACAGCCAAATATAAAAAAGTAATGGTAGATTAAAATAAAGTGGAGTATTGTGTTGATATACTCTTTCTTTCTTATAAAATAAAGTGGAATATTATGTTATTATACTCTTTTTTCTTAAAAAAAAAATTGGTCACCCTATACACGTGCGAAAAATTGTCAAGAAAAAGGGTTCAGCTTGGCAGTTTTTTAAAGAAAATAAAAAAGTGGTGTTGGTGTTGTATGCAAATACTGCAATACTGAATACAAATATGCTAATGTTAATAAAATGACCAAACATATAAGGAAGTGTTTTAAGTGCCCTGAGGATCTGAAGAAAATTCTTGATTTAAAGCCAAATACTGTTATGTACTCAAGTATCCTTGTTAACAGACACAGATAAGAAAACAACTATATAAATCAGAGCAAAAGGAGTTGAATGTATATATGCTGTTTGTACCAGAAGAACCTGGATCAAGTTCAAGTGGTAGGCATATGCAACGTATCAGTTCAACATCGCCAATTACATCTGAAAGCAGTGTTAGTAACATCTTTGAGAGAATGAGAAGTAATCCTTTGATTTTCAATGGACCATCATCCACAACTTCGAATATCAGTGGAAGGGGATTGATTAATTTTCTAGACCATATAGACAGTCAGTTGAATGTAAGTAAATAAAAGAAATTATTATTAAGCTTCATGTAAAAGGTAGCGTGCTTCCCAATGTTAAAAAGACCATAAGTCATCACGCTCTACAGCGGAATCAATTTTTTTTTGTTTATGGCAAACCTTTTTAGATAAAACGCAAAGGTCAAAGTTTTAGTAATTGCAAACTTTAATAATTTTTAACAAAATATTTATTTTTACCTAACTCTTGCTTTCTTCTAAAGACACGCAAAAATGACAAACGCTCCCAAGAATAATTTTTATGAGCTTACAGTTTCATGCACTTAGGTCGGTACTTATGTCCCTACAATTTAAATAATTTTAATCAAAGCCTCTTCCTTAGATTGAGTTGAATTACGTGTTATGTGTTGTGTAATTGAAAAGAGTTGCATTGTAATAGGCAGTCTTTTTGTTTCAGGAAAGCCTTTACCAAAATTTAGCTAAAGCTATTTTCGTAAGTGGTGCACCCTTGTCAATAATTGAAGATCCATTATGGATAGAATTCTTCACGAAAATTCGTACATCTTACAAACCACCATCGAGGTATCGCCTTACTTACACGTACCTTAAAGCACAGGACGCAGAAATGCAAAGTGAGGTTACAAATCAGCTAAGTGACTGAAAACACTTACATTTACAATGTGATGGCTGGAGTAACATCAGGAACAAATCAATAAACTTTGTTGTTACAAAGCCAGAGCCACTGTTTGTAAAATTTGTCGCAACAAAGGAGAACAGACACAATGCACCTTACTTAGCCGAGTTGATATTCAACGTAATTGAAAATTATGGCCCTGAGAAGTTTTTAGTAATCATTGGAGACAACGCTTCCAACATGCGAGCTGCCTTGGGGTTGGTAAAAAAGAAGTACCCGTCAATTGTACCGTTAGGTTGTCTAGCTCACCTTTTACACCTTCTTTGTGAAGACATCTTAAAATGCAAGACCGTCAAATCTTTTATGGCTACTGTCATTGACATAGTAAAAACTATCAAAAATAGTCATGTCTTAAAAGCACTTAAAAGCGCTTTCAATTGGACAAAAATTTCAAAGATAGGATTTCTTTGAAACTGCCTGGGCAAACAAGATGGGGAAGCAACTTGTTCTGCTTACAGAATTTGCTATCAAACAAATCTGAGCTTCAAAAACTAGCTGTTAGCAAGGAAGCAGAAATCACATCACACATGAAACGTCGGATGCTTGCTGATGGCATGTTTTGGGTCAGAGTTGAAAAAATGGTGAACATTGTTGTAAACCGGTCATTTGCTGTACTATATTGTGGGCCATTGATATACTATTGCGCAATTCGTTAAAGACGCGTAATACCTATAACATGTATCACCACGTTTTAAGTATGACGCAATAGTCAAATTTACATTTACAATATAAGTAAAACGGTTACTCACTTGTATTTTTTAACATCTCAGGATCCTTGTTGTTGTGTGGGTAGGCTACGCCATTACTTAGTCAAATTTTCAATCCGTCCATCCTAAATTTTATGCTCGTAGAGGAACAATAAGGAACAACCAGGTAGAAGTACGCAAAGGTAAGGTAAGGAACCTATGTCCCTAAAAAGAGAAAAAAACACACCAACACCACGCAGATAGATGTTCTTGGCTTCAGGTCTCGTCGCTTAATGGCGTCTTCTAACACCGCGTGCACTCCGCCATTTCACTCCGCGCAGGCGCGACTCGGGGACGACGGAAATTGACAAGTTCATTTAAAATTATTCGCGGGAATTTATTTACACATTAAAAGAATGTATATTACCAAAATTTGGAATGTAACATCTTACACCCAATCATTGAACTTATCACTGCATTCGAGTCAAACACTCCGCAGATCCACAGGGTTTTCACAAAATTTAACAATCTTCAAAAAAATCTTAAAAACGAGATTCCAGAGTTCCTCTAAACTATTCTGAAGAGAAAAAGGTGCTGAAAAAGTTAGAGAAACGGATGGAGTTTGGTGTGGGGATAATTCATCTTGCTGCTGATTTGTTGAATCCTTCTTCTCAGGGTTGCAAACTTAAACCTGAAGAGCTTCTTGATGCTATTCATTTCGTTTGTGAAGTTGGCAACAGTATGAGATTGAAAGTAGTTGAACTTCGACAAGATGTAGCTGATTATAGAGATAAAAAAGACTGTGGCGAAGAGCTTTTGTCTGGGAAGGGGTAAAAGATTCTGAAAAAGAGAAGGCAATCAGTCCCATGTTATGGTGGAAGGAATTGAGAGGGACATGCATGTTGGCTGATACAGCCGTGAGAATCCTAGGTGCTCCTGTGACATCTACTGCAATTGAAAGAACTTTCAGCACGTTCAGCTGGATCCATAGCAAGGAAAGAAATAGACTGACAACTGAACCAGCCGGGCAGATCATTTATTTGTGAGTCAATCCATATCAAGTGGGCCAAAGGTGGTTACTTGACCATTTTAGAAAAAATTTGATATTTTTGCCATCAATTACATATGGAATCAGTAGTTCAAAACAATTTTTAAAATTTGTTTGAGTCAACCGTTTGAAAATGGCGGCCATCTTTTGTTTCACGGCGCATGCTGATTTTTGAGTTTGTAAGCTCCTACGGAAAACTCATTTTCTCAGGACTGGTAAGTCATAAACTAATAATTAAAACACCATTGTTTTCCTTACAGTCTGCTCTATCTTTTATGTCCTCTTCACTATTAGACTATTTTGAAGTCCAATACTTGAAAACTGCTATTGAAAACAACTGTTTTCGTTTCTCAAGAAGCCGCTTTTGAGGATAATTTTTTAGCACAGGGGGGTGTATATCAAAGTTGCTTTTGGCATGATAATAAACCTAACTAAGTAGCTTGTATTAAAAGTACTCTTAACCCTGATATTTGTTACCTTATTTTTTTATAAATTTTTAAACTTCAAATTTTTGAAATTTTTGTTAACTTTAGGCTTTAATATCTCTGGTGGGGGACTTGATAAAAAATCTAATTTTTTATATGTTATACTTAGATGCAACATAAAACTACTATAAAAATTTCAAAGTGTATATTTGAGTACTTGGGTAGCTACGAATTTTTGAAAAGTAGGTGAAAATAGCTAATGAAACACCTGGAATAAATAACGCTTGTCACCATGTTCATTATTATATAACTATATATATTTACAATTTAAAATATATACAAAAATAGCAAGCTTTTATAATAATGAAACTATATACTTATATCATATAAAATCCATGATTGAAAAACACAATTATTAATAATTAAATTCAATGAGTTAAAAATTCAAATTCAAACTTTCACGAATTGTCCTTATTACTGTTCTTTTATTTTAATAAATGACTTTTTAGGTTGAATTCTAGACTAACTGACAACTTACTGAATCATTTGTTTTTTGAGAATGTTTTTGCACTTTCTCTTTTGTTTGTGTATTTATGAATTTTTGGTATTTACTTGGGTAATTACCCTGGGTATTTATCCTAAATTATAAATACCCGGGTATTTCACATCGCAATTGTCAATGCAAGGAAACGACAAGAAAGTGGAAAAAAAATATTACACTTAAAGCTGAGGTAACAGAGGATCGTATCGAATAGAAAATCAAAGAAATGAATAGTGAATATATAAAATATTTTCTCTCGAGATTTATAAATACCTAGATTATTTGCTTTACTACACTTAGTGTACTAATTGTTTAATTCAGTAATTGGTTCCTTAATATTAATTACTATTCAAGCGTTTGCAGTATTATCCAATTATTTATTTATTTATTCATTTCCTACTTTATTATTGTTCAACATAATTAATATTATGCAAGCTATAAGCGAGATTAGAGCCACAAGCCCATATCTTACATCTAACGTATAGCCTGCAGATACATTTGCCATACAAAACATTCACAATAAACAAGCTATAATACAACTTGGTATTTTGTAGTAACTTGTTGCTATTCTAGATATCTTTTGTACTTGTGCCAATATGCAGTTTAAAAGTAGTTTGCTGGTATTTCTTTAATTTGATTTGTAAATTATTAATTACTCGAGTGAAATGTGTTTAGTAATAGTAATAGAGGCTTGAGGTTTCAAAAATTGTATTTTTATTTTTTTTAAAGTGAACACGTTATGTACCCATATACATTCGCAATAAATACCTAAATTAATTAAGAAAAACTAATTTTATTCTGTCGAGAATTTTGTTTGCACCGTCAATCAACTAAAATATGTAAAAACTAAGATAGAAAATTAAGATTATTTTGGTACTCCGACTAAAAGTAAAACTATAAAATACTACACTGTTAATTTAAGAATGTTGTGTATTTAGCTTCACTTCGGAACGCATCCTAAAGTCAGATTAGGTGTCAATTTTGAAGTCAAGTACTTTAGTCAATGGTAGACAAAATGTACAATTTTCAATAAATGTATATGCTTATAAGACTTCTTTTTACGGCTACACCTCGCAACATATCACTGGCGACGAGATAAACAATTTAAATTAGTCAAATTAACGGTAAGCGTAATTAATCCGTATAATTACGTATGTAAAATCGTGAAAGTCGATGTTATTGACCCACAGTCGTAAAAGTGCATCCAAGTTGAAGTCAAAGTTCTAAAACTGTGAAAATGCCGAATAACAAAGAAACTACAACCGTAAGGTCAAATGCACATACAGGTGTCTTAATTGGTAGTGGTAGTCGAACCATATGACGGCAGTATTGATATTACTACTTATCTAGAAAGAATGAACAATTATTTTAGTTGTAACAATATTACATCAACAGATCAAAGGCAAGTGCCATTATTTTTAACAATGATTGGTGCTAAAACGTACAGCATTATAAAAGATTTGTTGTGTCCTAATCCACCTATTCAAAAAACTTATGAAGAATTAAAGTTTACGTTAAAGGATCATTTTAGTCCTAAGAAGCTCGTTATAGCAGAACGATATAAATTTTATCAAGCACGTCAGCAACTAGGTGAATCAATCACTAAATTTATTGTCAAAATGCGTAATCTATCGGGTACATGTGAGTTTGGAAATTTTTTACCACAAGCTCTGCGTGATAAACTTGTTTGTGGATTAGCATCTGAAGCTATTAAACGAAAACTTCTATCAGAAGATAATTTAGATTACGATAAAGCAGTTAAAGTCGCCTTAACGATGGAATTGTCTGAAACCCAAACTAAATTATTAGAGTCGTCGCAAGAAATACACAAAATATATAAAAATCAAGGTGCTATAAAAACAATTCACTAGTCGCAGCAGCTAGAACCAAGGAAAGTCCAAAAGTCAGTTGAAAGAGGTAGAACTTCTTTTAATAAGTGTTACCGTTGCGGCAGGAACCACAATCCACACAAATGTCCAGCAGTGAACTGGGAGTGTTTTTCATGCAATCGCAGGGAGCATACTTCCAAGGTATGTTGGTCATCCAATCGTCCCAGTCGTACAGTCAATTATTAGGAGATCGACACCCAGAATATAGATAACGATAACGAAGAGGGTGAAGATGTCGAAAACAGATGAGTAAAATTTTTATCAATAATGTTTATAGTAAAAATAGTAATGATGCATTAGTCTTGCAAGTCAATATACAGGATAAATCAATTAAAATGGAATTAGATACTGGTGCTAGTGTATATGTAATGTCTGAAAAAGATTTCCTAAGTAATTTTGTTAATTGTAAACTTAATCAATGTCCTTTTAGTATTAATACTATTGCAGGAAGTCAGTTAGAAGTCAAGGGACAAACGTTAGTAAATGTTAAATTTAAAAATATAACAACTAACTTACCATTAGTAGTAGCTAGATCAAATACAAAATTCTTACCTCTATTAGGTCGCAACTGGCTTAATCAATTAATACCTAATTGGCAGTGTTGTCTTGTGCCAGTAGAGGAGGTTGGTTTTGTGGATCTACAGTCACAGAACGTTACACCAACAGTCAAGTCCTTAGAAAAAGACTTTTCAACAGTCTTTGATGGTGATTTTAGTCAACCTATAACAAATTTTAAAGCGTCTATAGTATTGAAACCACAGTCCGTGTTGTCAATTCATAAACCTTATAGCGTACCTTATGCTATTAAACCACAAGTCGAAGCTGAACTGCAACGTTTAGTCGAATGCAAAATTTTAGAACCAGTCAAGCATAGTAGAATGGCTAGTCCTATAGTTATTGCACCCAAAAAATCAGGAGGGATTCATATATGTACGGATTTTAAGAAGTCATTAAACCCGTATGTTGAAACCAAACATTATCCATTACCACTTGTTGAAGATGTTTTGCAGTCTTGCAAAGATGGAAAAGTTTTTGCTGTCATTGATTTGTCTAACACATTTAATCAATTACCCATATCTAAAGAATGTGAAGATCTTGTCACAGTAAATACACATTTAGGTCTATTTAGATACAAACGTTTACCTTATGGTATTACAACAGCTCCATCTATTTTCCAATTCACTATGGATCAAGTCTTATACGAATTGGAAAACTGTAGCTGTTATATCGATGATATAATTATCGCTGGGAAAGATCTGGCGGAACTTGACAAAAATGTTCGTCTTGTATTGGAACGTCTAAAGAATTACAATATTAAAATAAACAAAAATAAAAGTCAATTCTATAGAAAGGAAGTCGAATTTTTAGGTTTTGTCATAACAGGTCAAGCTATACGACCATTGCAGTCCAAGGTAAGTGCCATTCAAGAGGCACCTACAACTACTACTAAAGTATCTCCTGCTGAAGGGATGTTAAGAAGACTTCCAAGAACTAAAATAACTATTTTGAAACCAGAGAGAGGTTCAAATAGAGAAACAAGTTGGTGCTTGAAAAAAAAATAATGACAAAGGCATTTGTTATTATACCGATAGGGAAGCCGTACTAGTTTATAATAAGTTAGGCAAGATCTGGGAACCCGGAAAAATAATGAAACAATTGAGTTATGTAACTTATCTTGTAATGGTACACAATAACGTGAAGATGGTTCATGTCGACTATCTGAAACGAAACATATGTCGAACGATAGAAGATAAACTACCTCCGGTCATCACCCTAGATGAAGATAGCTCACCTATTAGTTATCAGTTGCCAATCTTAGCTGATGGTGTGACAGGGGTGACCGTGGATGATGCAAACAAACCTGATCCACGCTCTAACCTACAGGCTAGAACGTCTCCAATTAAATCACCTATAAAGGTCCCCTCGCCAGCTCTGAGGAGATCTGATAGAGTTAAGAAGCCAATAGCTAAATTAGATTTATAACTTGCCTGATGAAATATTTTGCTTATTATGTAACTATGTCTTAATGTAAGTAAGGGGGAGTGTTGTGTATTAAGCTTCACTTCCGAACGCATCCTAATGTCAGATTAGGTGTCAATTTTGAAGTCTAGTACTTTAGTCAATGGTAGACAAAATGTACAATTGTCAATAAATGTATATGCTTATAAGTCTTCTTTTTACGGCTACACCTCGCAACATATCAAAGAACACTCAATCCGACAGAATTGACGAAATTACAATAACTTACCAGCGCTTGTAACACTGATAAAACAAAGTGAGAACTGAGAATTAAACTAGATTAGTCACGTACTTGTAGGTTTCCCATCAAAATCGCTGGGATTGCAATGATTTCCAGTAATTTGTACACGTATTTCCGCGAGTGGTTTCCCCATCGGATTTTATTCCCAGACAAGAGAAAGAAAAACAAAATCCAACCTTATAAACTTTAGCGTTAATTAAACCTACTTTGTACTGAGGTAATACACTGTCTTATCTTAACATAATGTGTATGCATGATCAGATCTTGTATGAACATTAACATTAATGTTTGAGTTATTAACCAAACCATCCCTAATAAAAATTTCTTCTGTTAGGGTAGGTTTTTTAATGTAATTATTCCTTGTTGATTTCTTTTTTGTTGAAAAAAGCCGCACCTGATGTTCAACTTTTTTATTAATATTAATCTCCTCTGTAGCTTTTAGCTCAATAGATTTTGCTTTATTTAATGTGTCAATGATTTTATCAAATTGCCTCATTATACCCAGATGTTCGTCGTCAGTTAACGAAGCAGTCTCACATAGGCTTATTATTAGCTCAGCTTTTTTTCTAATAATATCACTTTTCGACGATTTTGCTTCATGTAAATCATGACTGTTGAAAAGTTCATTTAGGTAACGTTTCACACCATACTCAATATTGAAATCCCTAACAATATTGTGCATATCTTTTTTTTTTAACAACAAAATTCTCTGTGAATTTTCTTGATTTAAAGCAGAATCACGAACATCATCCAATATATGTTGGAATGTAACACCTTCCTTTAATTTTTCTGAAACACAACTGTAAAATTTTAAACTAGAACTTTATGTTCAAAAATACCTGCAATTTCTGCTTTACTCTTTTTACTTAAAAAAACTCGACCAATCTCGTTGGTATGTCCAACATGAGTTGTCCAGAAGTCTACTGCAACAGATCCATCGATCTTTATCGTCGCTTCCATTCTTGAGGGACAAACACTTCCAATTTTATTAGTGCCTATGCTTTTTACGCTTCTAACACCCTTGCCTTTTGGAATGTAGTTGTACGATCGATGGCAATTATAGTACTCCTTTTTGGTGCCATCAGACAATAATTTAGCTGAAGTGTGAAGTACATACATTGACAAAGATTTCTCCTGTACTTGGTTTTTCCAGTTTTTGAACTCTGTTAAACAGATTAAAATTAGTATATAATTAACACTTTGCATAATAATCTTCAAACCTAATTGTGAATTAAAATGTAGTTGGTCAAGTTTAGTTTCAATTTGATGTTCATTTGCCAAATGTTGTCGAAGTTGTTTATATTCCTTTAAATGTGTTGTACAATTTTCATAAAAGCACTTCATTCTTGACGAGTTGACAATTATTGGAATACTTTTATGAACAGTTTTGCAATGACGCCTTAAACTTGATTTACTGGTAAAGGATTTGCCACATGTATCACAAAAAAATTTACTAGTTAAAGTAATTGGTTTCCTATATTCAAAATTATGAGTCCTTCTTAAATGGGCATACAAATTCTTTTTTTGTTTAAACTTAGAACCACAATCTTGGCACGTATTCATTTTTTTACTTCTCGTTTACAAATTACAAGATAAACAAAATTAATAAGAACAATCATAGATCTCATTCACTACCTGTAAACAAAAAATCTAACCTAAATCTGCATGCAGCTGTAATTGCAGTCACGGCGTTACTGGCACATAACTATAGATAAAACCACACACTAGATGAGTAACATTTATGGCCGCGATTCTAACACCAATTTAGTTCATACTACGCCTACAAGATGGTACGTGTAATTTGTAATGCAGGAAACTGTTGTAAATTAAATGACATTTTATAGATAAAATTTTTTGTCTATGGTGACATTTGTAGGTATTGTTTAATTATTGTTGTTTGTTGAACATTCATTTGGAATATTTAGTGTTTTTATTTGCAGATTAATTTATTGTGTTTCGCGTTTATTGACTTAATTTTTGCATGTAAAAGGATAACTTCAGTGCAGGTTAGATTAATCCATAGGAACAATGGTTTTCTTGTGCTGTGTGCCTTTGTGTTGTAAGAAAAACTCTGAAACGAAAATGCACCGGTTTTCTACTGATGACATCGTAAGTGTTGTGAAATAATTAAATATAATTGTAAAATTCCTATACAACTTCTATGTATTGTGAGATATTGTACTATAGTTTAATTTGTTTAACATGATTTTACTGAATATAATTAAGTAATAAAGACTTGATATGTTGTTATAAAATTACAGATACCCTTACAAATTAAAATTTCAGTTTAACAGAACGTGTTTGTAGCTTTTATTATGTATAATCTGTATGTATATCATTTTATCCAAAATATTGTAGTCTGACCATAGTTCACGTTCATAGTTTCTGTTTCTTGAGAAAATAGTATTTATCCAACGTTTTCATTTCTGAAAACGTCTGATAAATGATATTTTTCTTGCACGTGGTTTTTGATTTCAAGAAAAAGGATACAATGGTAGAAGCTACATAATTTAAATATTACCGCCACAATAGTTGTTTAGACTACGCCCGTTAGAGGTCGCGATGAACTTAAGAAGTTAGTATTAGGCCGTTGTCCATCTATTGTGGATGAGTGTTTATCTATGCACACACAAAATATAAAGGTATAGGCAAATCACTTTAAGAAGAACCCAACGTCATATGCCAGATTGCGCAGAAATGTAATAACAGTGGCGTAGTTGAGTTATTACAGTATAAACGGAAGATATGGCGTTAAATGGTAAAAAAATAAACATAACCAATTAAATTATAATTTAAAATTTTTAATATAATATCGCCACATTAGTTGTGTGCATCAATATCCCTAAAAAATACTGCTATAGCAAGGTTATTTTGTAAAATCCGATAAAGCAAATGATTGAATACCATGGCCTACTTAAGTGGTTTCTATCTCATTCTAGTGTTCTGCAAACACATCTGTTGAGTAACTTATTGTTTTATTAATGTTAATTGTTATATACAAGATATTTTATATTAGTTAGATGGCGGTTTAAAACTGTCCGTATGTGTTTCAAGTAAAAATAAATAGTAATGAAATCTAAAACTTTTACAAGGTAATTTCCGATTGGTTGATCATAAAACTCTACGCCACTAAAACCTGAATACTGCCATCCCTAATTACATATAATGAACTGTTCCTAACCAATTTTTGCTTTGTGCGCATCATAGATAAACACCCACCCACAATAGATGGGCAACGGCCTAATACTAACTTCTTCTAAGTTCTTCGCGACCTCTAGCGGGCGTAGTCTAAACAACTATTATGGCGGTAATATTTAAATTATGCAGTTTCTATTATTATATCCTTTTTCTTGAACCAAAGAACAACGTGCAAGAAAAATATCATTTATCAGACGTTTTCAGAAATGAAAACGTTCGATAAATACTATTTTCTCAAGAAAAAGAAACTATGAACATGAACAGACTTCAATATTTTGGGTAAAATTATATACATACAGATCATATATAATAAAAGCTATAAATTCGTTCTGTTAAACTGAAATTTTAATTTAAAAGGGTGTCTGTAATTTTATAACATTTCAAGTCTTTATTACTTAATTTTATTCAGTAACAATCAGTACAATATCTCACAATACACAGAAGTTGTATAGGAATTTTACAATTATATTTTATTATTTCACAAAACTTACGATGTCATCAGTAGGAAACCGGTGCATTTTTGTTTCAGAGTTTTTCTTACAACAGAAAGGCACACAGCACAAAAAACCCATTGTTCCTATAGATTAATCTAACCTGCACTGAAGTTATCTTTTTTAAATACAAAAATTAAGTCAATAAACGCGAAACAATAAATTAATCTGCAAATAAAAACACTAAATATTCCGGATGAAAGTTCAACAAATAACAATAATTATACAATACCTACAAATGTCACCATTGGCAAAAGTTTTATGTTAGAAATGTCATCTAACGTCCGACAGTTTCCTGCATTACAAATTACACGTACCATCTCGTGGGCGTAGTATGAACTAAATCAATGCTAAAATCGCGGCCATAAATGTTACCCATCTATTGTGTGGTCTTATCTATGGTGCGCATGATGACATTGGGTTCTTCTTAAAGTGATTTGCCTATATCAATATAGGCGACCTTGAGATACTATTCAGTTCTCAACTAAGAAAGTAGAGGCGCTTAGTTCAATCACGTGATCGTATATATTGATCAAAACTACAAAACGCGCATTTGACATAAAAACGTTGTTGACATCTTGACCATAGACAACTAATATTTTGACCCTCACATGGTTTAAACTTTATTTGCTAATTCCTGTGTTCTTGAACTGATTGTTCTTGTAGATAAATTTAATATTATCGGTAGAATAAGTGACAAGTGACCTATATTAGTTATTAAATAGTTAGTACAGTTTTACTTAAAAGACAATTCGGTAGTGTTTTGTTTAGTGGCAGAAGAAAAATATTGCGTAATAATTGGTAAGTGTTTGCCTTTGTTTCTGGTATTATCTAATCTTTTTACTGTATATACATATCAATATGAGCGACTAGCTTTGAATTAAAGGTTTCAAAAGTACAATAAAACACAATTAAATTACAATGAATTAAGATTAGTTTTTCATTCGTTAACTGTTTAATAAATTGTGAAATTCTGGCTCTATTTTGCTTTAATTTAATTATTGTGTATTGTTAAAGGTTCCAAAAAATGTCTCCACAGATTAAAAAATGTGCTGTTTCTGGATGTTCTGATTGTATTAGCCAGCGACATAGATTTCCAAATCCCCGGAGAGCGAGTGTAGATATTATAAATATATGGTTAAGCAATGTTAACAATCCAATGTTAATAAATTTAACTCATGAAAATTTACATTCTTCATATTACGTGTGTGATCGACATTTTGCAGATGATAATGAAGTTTCATTTTCTACAAAATGCAATAGGGGGTTAATGTACGATGCTGTTCCTACACTTCATCTGCACTTTCTTTTAAAAGGTATTGTTTTGCTTCGGTCTTTATAACTCGAAACTAGTGCACGAAGTGACTACGCGATTGTTTTCAAAGTCACAATTAAGATAAACCTAATCTCCCGTAGAAGCAAATTTACTTACTTTAACTTAAGATTTAGAAATTGCTTACGTCAACAAATTGTTTACTAATTATAAGCCACGATAAGTTTAACACTTGGTTATCTATAAAACTTACTTTCAGGTTAGGGTTACGCTATTACTTTTAGGTTTCGTCCCGAAACGCATTTCAAGTAGCAGGTAAACAGCTGTGTATTACTATATTATGCCTAATTTTTGTTGTATTTGTTCAGGACTGAAAACATTGTGTAAGTATACATGTAGTTATTATTTATCTTTTAAGAATTGCTGCGACTGGAAAATAATCCGTAATTGATATTTGTTTAAATGTTATATATATTTTGTAAGAATATTGTATTATATGCGAATTGACGTTTTTGTTTATATCATGTTTTAAAAGCACGTTACGTAAACGTTTGTTTTGGTTTTTGTAAATATTATCTTTGATACCATGTTTGTTAACTAACTGTTTGTAATAAATCTATTTCCTGTGGTTTCCTATTTTTCTTGCTGCGTGACCCACCCCATTCTGCGACGTCTTCGGCTAGTACGGTATTAATTTTTTGATTTCCTTGTTTTGTTGCGGTATTCGGTGCGGGCGATTTTCTTTGCATACTTTATTATTCTTTTCTATCTGCACGGAATACTGTAACAAATTGTTTCCGAATAAACTAGAAGAGTGATTATTATCTTATTGGTGCAGTATATAGCTGCTCTGCTTGGATTGGTGTGGACTTCGCATGATGATGTCATAATTATGAACGGTCTTCGTGAATGCCGAATGGAAATTCGTCGTATAAACACTATGATTGGAAATGCAAAATCCGCTGGTGAGAAGCAAAAGCTATTGGCTTTATTGGCAAACATAAAAACAATGCGTTCATAATTTAAAGTAGCCCAGAAGGAAGGAGAAGGGCTTAAAACTAGAAAAGAAACTGGATATACGCGTATTCATTGGGAAGATTCTATCTCAGCCTTCAAAGGACGCATTAGGACTGAGTTAATAAGCAATCTAACGCATAAGGATGTGGAAAAATTTTTAATAGACTGTGAAAGTCTTTTCAAGAGGAGAATCTAGCGGAATTAGTACGAAGCAGTATGCCCATGCTAAAAAAGTGTGAGAAGCATTTAATATTCAAAATCTAGGGAGTACTCTGACTTATATCTCAAGATCGATGTGATGCTATTGGCTGAAGTATTTGAACAATTCCGCTCAAGTTGTCATTTCATTTATGGACTAGACCCCGCCCACTATTACACCCTTCCGGGATACACTTTGGATGGAATGTTAAAGCATACTCATCACGAACTTGAGTTATTAACCGACATTTATCAGCGGCTATTTATTAAAAAAATGTACGAGAGGACTTAGTCAAGTATGTTCGGAACGGCGTGCATCAGCGAACAATAAATATCTATCCTCTTATGATTTTTCGCAACCCGATGTGTATCTTATGTACTACGATGTTAATATACAATACGGATGGGCGATGAGTCGGCCTCTATTCTACGAAGGCTTTGAATGGGTGGACACCAACATCGATGTGACATCAGTTCCTGATAATGCTAACGTAAGTTATATCTTGGAAGTTGATTTAGAGTATCAAGAATCTATCCAGGACTTACATAAAAACATGCCATTCTGTCTGGAGCACATTGATTTGAAGACTGGAAAACGCCTGTATTAAAAGCTTAAAGTACAAAATTGATACCTACACTAAATTCTAAAAGAAGATATGTGATCCATTATAAAAATCTGAAAATGGACTTAGATTAAAAAGAATTCATCACTGACTAAAATTTAAACAAAACTGCTGGCTAAGATTCTACATTGACCTAAATACTAAACTTCAGAAATGAGCAAGGAATAAATTTGAGAAAAACTTGTTCAAGCTCATGAATAATGCAGTCTTTGGGAAAACGATGGAAAATATACGCACACATTGTAATGTAAAGTTTCTGTAAAACTGGAACGGCAGATATGGAGCCGAAACTCGTATATCCAATCTCCTGTTCAAAAATGTCACACAATCTTTGATTAAAACCTTATGGCAGTGAAAATTCTTAAATCTGAAATATATTTTAATAAATCTATATAAGTTGGTATGTGTATTCTCGACATAGCCAAGTTGACAATCTACAATTTTCACTATGGATATATGAACGCCGCCTTTCCGCCTTTGGAGATGGGTGCCGAGTTTTTTTACACAGATACGGATAGCCTACTTTATAAAATAATAAACTATGATCCTTATGAAACTATAAAGCGGGCCTGTCAGCAACGTTTCGATACTTCCGACTATCCTTCCAACAATAATTATGGAATTCCGCTAATTAACAAAAAAGTATTGGGTATGATGAAGGATAAAAATAATGGGCTACTTATGACAGATTTTATTGGGTTACGATCAAAAATGTATGCGACCAGAAGTTTTTAAGATAGCCGAGGAAGAAAAAGCTGAACTCTTACGAGAAAAGGAGGAATCACCTGGCATTCGAGACTTTGGTCTTACAAAGAAAATTAAAGGAATTAAAAGATTGGTGATATAGAATTGCGTTTGAAGATTATGTCGACTGTATGGAAGATTGCAAGGAAGTATTTGTAACGCATAATCTAATTTAATCATCCAAGTAGCAGGTTTACACCATCGCACAGAAGCAGATTGCCCTAAACCCGCATGATGATAAACGCCACTTACTTTTTGGTTCATATGCAACACTACATGTTGAAAATTATTCAATTATGGAGCAAGAAGAAATATAATACTTATTACAAATGTAGGATGTTGATTGTAAAAATATTATCCCCTATAAAATTTTATATAGTTTATATTAGTGTAATCCTATTCTTAAAAATTGACTCCTTATGGGGATTTCAATGTTTGGTACAAAAAAGTGCAAAATGAACATGACTTTCTTATAGGAAACTACATGTAAAAATTGTCGATTTTGTCCTAGAACGAACATAGCTTATCACAACAATATATATATATATATATATATATATATATATATAATATATATATATATATATATATATATATATATTGCTGTCAAATTAAGCCCCACGATTGGACATGTCATAAAATGCTGTGATATTCCCCCTTAACAATCAAGCCCCTATGAAGTGGTGAAATGTTAAAATAGGGTTTTTGTCCCAACTAGCTTATTTAATTAAATAAAGCAATTCTACAATACACAATATAATGGTTAAATATTTACAACTCTCAAAATTTTTCCCTTTTTTACAGAATATCTACATATACCAGATTTATGGTTTTTGAAAGCCAGCAAAACTATCTTTTTACTTATTTAGGGACCTTCGAACGTTCCAAGATACCTATTCCCTTTGTCATAAATTGTTAAATGACCCTTTTATATTTTGTTGGCTCTTACAAATACAAAAATAATGATTTAAAAACAGTTTTGAACAATAAAGTGTACTAAGATGGCTAACCTAGAATGGGTTCTGTAGTTCCTTCTTAGTCTGTGATCTGCATCCTCATGAATTGTTTCGTACCAAGTCCGAATATGTCCAAATTAGAATACTTTGAATTTAAAACTGTATTCAATTGAAAGTCGAAATTAAAAGTCGATATCAAAACCAAAATTAAAGTCCAGATTGAGATTAAAATCGATATTAAAATCCAGATTAAAATTACACTCCAAATTTCATGTAGGTATTAACACAATTTCAATGTAGGTATGAAAATCCAGATTGACATTAAAATCCAAATTACATGAAGGTATTAGAACAATTTCAAAGTAGGTATTAGAAGCCCTGTTTTATTAATATTAGAAATTAATTTTAAATTAAGTCGTCTTACTTACGTTTATTAATAGATCGTCTTATTTTCGTTGCATAAATTCGCACATTTTTCAAATCTAATTTCACTTTAATTTTGCTTCACTGGTTACGTAAATTCTTAGTACTTTTAAACATAGTCGTAGCCCAGTTTGAATGTATACTAACTTTGTTGATTTGTCATTATCGTATATAAAGCCGTACCTCCACCTGCTTTTCATTGGTCTATTTACGTTCTGGGACGACAGTTCGGCTTTATTTCGCATACCTTGGAATTTTCACCAATTATTTAGTTCAAATATTCGTACGCCTCCCGCATATCGTGGTAATTTCCAACTTTTGCCTTTTATTAACTCACGTATTCTAATGTTTGTAAATTATTATTATCTTTATTGCATCGCCTGGTGCTTGTTTATTACTACATAATATTGGATTTTTAAACAAATGTGATTTCTTCCTGTCACGTACTATTTTCTAATAATGAATAATTTAGATTGCGTGTACGATGATATTTTTAACGCAATTGTTAAATATTTGTAATACCAATTCATATAGGATTCTCTGTGATTTAATTATGATGCAATTTGTTGCGTATTCAAATCTTATCTTTACTTGTAAACTACTCTTAGATATTTCTATGTTCTTATGGATTTAATTCCGTGTATTTTATATACAGTGTGATCTCAATTAACAATATGTAGGGTGACCGATTTACTCTTATAATTTCTGGAATTATGTGCTTTTCTTAAACTGAAGGTTGTTTTTATTTATTCTACGACCCCTATGACTTAACCTACCCCTAACTACTTAACTGTTATAGCAATATATATATATATATATATATATATATATATATATATTCTTATGCTCCACCCCCCTTTTTATTATTTAATTTTAATTTTATATGATATGAAAATATTTACTTAATATTTCGTGCTTTATCTACGTTTGGTCGGTTTATAAAACAAAACTGTACTAATATGCCTCGACTATTGAAACTCGCTCTCTCAGGGGATCCACACCTACTTACCGTGGGTTCAGTGATAAGTAGATGTGCAATACACCAACCAAACTGCACTACCTTTATTTTTGTACCTGTAATCTTTTACTTGTATTTGCCAAAATTTTAATAACAGATCCACGTAGCCTTGTGCCAAATCAATTAATTACCAAATTTTTGACTTTGACGTTCAAAACACACAGTACTCACCTGATTTAAACGTCGCTGTCGGCCTCTATGAAAACTGGCTTAAAATCTAAATCGCCGTATGCGTCTTTACAATGCGTGGCACTATCACTACGGTTACTCAGCTGTCCAGATTCCAGGTTTCTTTATATTAATTTTGATATCCCCCAAATCTAAAATAAATATGACCAAATTTAGAATTTTGACTAATATATTTCAAATACTTTAACATTTGTAAAGTACGGCAAACATAAAATTTTCAGTTACGGGATCTGATATTTGGCATTATTTGGCATACACTACTTTCAACAAAATAACCTTTATACCCTTTTAGCTCTTACTGACACTTTATTATATATATATATATATATATATATATATATTGCCGTGTTATGGGATTAGTCTCTGGAGCTCGTTAAAAATCATTCGAGCCCCAACGTTAGACCGTCATAAGATTGCCGTGTATCTTATGGTAAAAGCCTCTCACTCATCAAAAATATATTCGAAAATTTTATTAATTTACCAAAATCGAAAATAAATTTCACAACAGAAAATTTTCAAAAAAAACATTAATTTCTTACCCAGATTCCTCTCTTCCTCGGTTGAATTGCTTTCTTTACTGATTCCCTGGCTAGCTCAGTGGGGCCTCCTCCTGTATACCTAGATTCGCTCTCATACTTTCTATCGTTCACGCACACACAAAATAATACAACAATCATACAATATCTATTTTCCACTATTTACAAATAAAACTTCAAAATTATTTACATCTCAGTGGTGAAGTTACACCTCAATAAATTCTATTTTGTAAAGTCCAAAATTTTTAACTAACAATATCAAACACATTGAATGTAACCTGAGTAAATGGGCCCTGAACAATACCTTATCTTTCTTTCTGTATTTATAATTAATTTCAATTAGGAAACTCTGGAGTATGGTGAGCTCATAATAACCCAGTTAATTATGATTAATGTATGCTCTTTACTCGGCATATTCTTATTACAAACACAACAAAAACCCATGTACTCATAACAAAAATATTTAAATTCCTGAGGAATGTTAATCAGCTTTATATACACCTTTATATTTCGATTTAAATACCACAATAAAAGTTAGTTATACGTATTACTCTCAATACGCCAAATAATGTAAAATACCATCATAGTTCACTCTCACCCATCACAATAACCTTCATAGTTTATCAACAACAACAAATTCTAAAGCGTTACCTGGAATTTCTAGATGATCTTTGCTCCGTTGATGATGCCATTAAGTTGTTTCGTGGTACTGCTCTACTCCCGACTCCAGATATTTGTAGTTGAACACCCTCTAAGCTGTGCTGCAAGGCTGTTCATACACGATACATCCAACTCCAAATCCAATTATTACTCTTCTTTGATAATTGTTTAATTTAATTCACGTTACATAACGTCACTACACGAGCTTGTTAAAAAAATATATGTGGCACCTCAATAAAATTTAGACACGGCACAATCCGCGTACAAATTATGAGGCTAGCACCGTACTATTTAATTTAAAATAATTTTCTATACTTACAAGCTCGTGGTAACTTCGGTACGTAGTCTCAAGCGATCAAAATACTAAGGGCTTTCATTATTATTTTCAAAAAGTATTTGTACAATTTACGCTGCCACCTCTCGGCCGCATTTCACGCGAAGTCCTTCATTTACAATAATATTTCTTAAAATTTTGGGTTCAACCGATTTCTAAATCCTCGAAATTCAGCGCGTCGTTACGATATTTTCTGAAAAATTAACATTCAACATTCTCGCGTTTGTCTGATGTATAACTAACGATATCGACCAATAGTCTATGCATTGACGTCTTACACATCCCGCCTATATTAACGCTGTCCCTTGCTTATGCATATTCTACGTCTCCTTGTAACCTTGTTTGAGTGGTAGAAATCGATATTCCTGTCCATCTGCTATCTAACCCCACGTGGAGTTGCCTACGTGCTTTAAATAACCCCTCATTAGTGTTTAATGCAAAACATCCGACCGTTTGTACAATATACGTAGAATCTTGAGCTTTATCTACACAAAATAAGTGGAAGTTGACATTTAGAAAACATGCAGGTGTTTAATTAACCGACGTTTTAACACAACATTTCTAGAATTTCGCTTTTCAAAGTATTTCATATAGCAAAGCGTTTCGCCTTGGATATATTGATTTTTACACGCTCTTATGCGTTTTAAACGTTATATTCTTTTGAATTCAACTCAATTAAACTAAATAACTATTTCCATTGGCTTATGCAATTTATTTTCTTTACGCACCTATTAAATTTTTAATCCCTAATTATAAAATAATGGTAATACTTGATACTTTAAATTGAATAAAATGAGATAAATTTCGCACTTAAATTTTGGTTGTTTCTTTTATACAGGGTGTTTTGAAATTGCTTTGTTTATATTTACATTTAACCCTTTAAAACCACTACAATATATATATACATATATATATATATATATATATATGTATATGCTTTTCATACCACATGTATCCAAATTCAAATTATCTCAATTCAACGTGCCACCAGCACTCTCGTTCAAGAAATACTTGGTTTGCTAACCTCAGTAGCAACCTGTTGTACCCGTTCAATTATTTATACTAATTTATTTTCAGCCCGTTTAATCTTTTAGCATCAACTCGCCCATTTACAACACTTGTAACAATGTACGACGGACTGCACTCTGTCGCGACTGTTAATTTCAAATTAGGATGCCTTCACGATGCTACTTAATGTATTCGAAGCGGATCAAAAGATTAAGAGAAAGCTGATGTATTCTGTCTTTTTTAAAATTATTGATTTTTGCTTCACAAATAACATACTCGTTCGTTGATTTAGTCTTTCCCGCTGTACAATACCTTGAAATGTTATCGCCTCGATTTATAGCTTTCAAAGAAATATTTATTTACTTGAAGCTTTCATTCTCTAAAACCCTTGACCTTTTGTTATGTTATTTTGTAGCCTTCTACGAATTAACCTAACGTACCTTTTAGTTTGCGATGCTAAATAAACATCCGTTGCATCAATTATTGATCTTTATTTACCGCGAAGCTTTAATATTTGCCTGCAATAGTCAACCTTGTATTAAATTAGCGTATACAAATTATTGATTTTTCCTACCGCGAAGCTTTAGTATTCTCCATGGTTGTATGCACTTAACGTACACAAATTATTGATTTTTACCTTGTCTTATACTAAAATATACAAACTCTTGATTTGAAACGTAATAAATAATTTATTATTTTCCTATCTACAGGGTCGTTATAAAAATACCTTCTTGGCATATTTACACACGTTGACCTTTAACCTATACAGTAAATATATATATATATATATATATATATATATATATATATATATATATATTGCTGTAATATCCCCTTAGTGGGTCGACCTATTATTTCTGTAATATCACGTGTCCTTACGTTGAGCGACCTATTTATTTTAATTGCTATAATACTAAATTAAATTATTGAACCACCATTTTAATCTTTCCTACAGCTTGTGATTATTTCCTCCTCCAGCTGTTTCTTAACGTTGCTATCAACTGAAGTTTATCATAAACAACTTTATCGACCAATGACAAAATTCAACAAGTTACCGCCTTTGCGGGTTATCTCTGCCCTACTTAATTTGTGGGTCCTCCTCTGTACTATTTCAATCTTATGACCTCGGCTAGCATATATTTGTAATTATAAAAATTCAGTAAGTTTGGATCCCATTTAATGAAACTAATGCTTTATGTACAGCTTTGACGTTATTTACAATACATTTTCAAATTAATTCACCTTTATAAATTTCATTTATCAACAACCATTTAATTTGTACTAAAACCCAAAGTCACCAAAGAAAACTCATTATCTTTACCAACAAATGTAGAATATTCTAAATCCGTTTTCTTATTATTATTTCAATACGTATTCAACCCTTTGTTGACTTGTTTACAAGTATATAATATTTAGCCAATTTGATATTAAAAATAAAATAAAATTCTTGTAGAAAAACAGATGCCTTATAACTAACAATCTGACCTGGTTTTATCTTTTTACGACGACGCTTCCATTGAAATTAATCTTCCCCAATTTTCGATTCCTTTCAACTTATCACCATTATGGACCAACACCATTAAATTATAATTTTATACTTTAATCATTCTTGCCATAGACTTCAAATTGTAATTCGTTCACCCCTATACTTCAAGATTATGTTCTTCCTTTCGCCTCGACATTTAAATTGTTTTATTGTAATCTTTCTTAACATCAAGCATTCTGGCCTATTTTCCTCAGACCTCAAGCCCTATTATTTTTATGTCTTAGTTTACGATTAATTCATAAAAATAATCCTACTTACGTTTTAAACGGTAATTTTCATATACACACTCATTTATTTCACTTTGTACCACTTGTTACGTATTATTCAGTATTACTGGCAATGCACTTGGGCCTTCATTGAGTTCAAAACTGACTTTCTTATCGCGGTGCTTGCTAATATAATTTCGAATCCCCACTGCATCCGTGGTGTGGTCTAGAACCTGTCGTTTGCTTCGGACCAATCAAATAATTTCATTTCGAATATTTTCTGATGTAATGCTCTGCGTTCGTTCATAAT
Organism: Platerodrilus igneus; assembly: GCA_036346225.1. Taxonomy (NCBI): domain Eukaryota; kingdom Metazoa; phylum Arthropoda; class Insecta; order Coleoptera; family Lycidae; genus Platerodrilus; species Platerodrilus igneus. Next base: position 7,782,867 of record JARFIW010000229.1, on the reverse strand, counting down.
GCCCACCTGCCTGCAGGTGTCTTCACTATCAACATGCTGTATTTTGATAGAATAGTCGCCTTTCCATAAACAACTGATGCAATTTTACTTTAAACTTTCATTGTTTACATGCGATTCACGCAATTTTACTCATTTCTCTTATCAAAATGGTTAGATCTTTATACGCATTATATTAGCTACATGAAACTCTATTTTCACCTCCGTATTACTTAATCGTCTGAGACTCTTTTCTTAATGCGTGTCTAATTATACTTTATCATTTATACGCGTGCTTCCACTGAAAAATATTCTTATTCGCTTTACTTATATAACTGAACACTATCTACAGGGTATTTAATCTTTACCATCCGTTTAATACTTGTATTTCTCATTCCTACGCCAACTATGCGTCTTCCTATGTCTTTCCTGCGTCGCCCAAAACTATTTCTACTTTGTACACAGGGTGTTTCCTACTTACTATCTACTTCTATTTCTTACTTATTTCCTAAAATAACTACAATTTTCTGCTGCCTATTCTAATTACTCATTCTCTAATGACCTCCACTATGTCGTGCACCCTTAAACAAACCCTTATCACAGCATATATATATATATATATATATATATATATATATATGGATTAAGCTTTTAAAATTCTTGCCCCACGAATTGGGCCTACATAAACTTTTCAAAAAAATAAATTCTAAATTAAATAAAAAATTTTACACTAGTTTTTTGTAACGCCTCCTTCTATTCTGCTCACCTTTGCTAGCTCAGCAATCGGCTTTTTCTTGAATACCTACCATTTTAAGTACATACCTTTCTCACACACACACACACAGTCAAATGAAATTACCAATCAAATAACACAACAACCATACAACCTTTTATTTACACATATTAACAAGTTTCCATTATAAATAAAATATTTACACCTTGGTACAGACAGTTTGTTACAACAGTTACCATCTCACTCATTAAATACTCTAAAGTCTTTGGTTTTAATATATTTCCACAAATTCTATATAATACGAGTAGATGGGTCCCACATGCAACCCTAGCTTGACTTTATTCTGGTCTATTTTGAGCTCATTATAACCTAGTTTTTGTAAATGCTTTTTAAACCTTGCATTTCATTGAAAACAAATTTAAAGACCCGCTTACTCCTTACAACAACAATTTATAAAATGAATAAACCTTTATATCATCGATAAACCCTTTTTAATAATCAAAATTAATTGTCCTGCACATACACTTTATTAAACAAGTTTTATGGTAATAAATACGCCACCAATAAGTCAAAACACACAAACACAAAAAATATCAACACAAATGTTTATACAAAAACAGGAATTTAAGTTTCGTTACCTGGAGTCACCTTCGTTCCTCGTCACCACTGAAGATGGTTACCAGAAACCCTCGTCGCTGTGTCCATCTACTACAATGATGCCTGGATCTACAGATCCCCACCATCCAAATCTCCGCTACCACTACTATTCTTCTCCCCAGATATTAGCTTTGTCTCAAACGTAACATTCCATACCAAATGTACTTCATGCCTACAAGTGACGCTTTAGGTTTCGCTTACCCCAAATATCATCTCTTCATTTAATCGATTCGTTGTAGTAACGGCACCTTCTATCTAAACAATAGCACCAACTTGTGCAATATTACTTTTACAACCTTTTGCGGTACGTTACTACAGATTTTATAATTTCTAAACAGAGTGTTATATGCAACTTTACTGAACACACAATAATTAATAACCGTAAGAGCATTTACTATTAATACGTTGCGGATCTAAGCACGATCTCAGATCTAAATGGAAAGAGAGCCTTACTATTTTTCTCCGTGTATTAATATGATTTTCAAAACCCTCGGTAGAACCTATTTCACTTGAAAAGCTTATTTTTTAATTTACTTCTACTAATTCCGAACGTAACAAACTCTAACTTCTGAAAAATTCCCCTTTGGTTCTGCTGTTACATAGAATTTTGTTTACTACCTTAACGGACGAGCTCTTCTTGAAAACTGCTAGCCATCGACCAATGATAGAATTTTCCCTCGTCACAGCGCTCCACCTATCCGCTATCTATCTCCGTTCCACGCATGTTTGTTGTCTTATTTAGAACCCCTCTTAAGTTACAGAAAATCGATATTGTAGTCGTCCTTCACATTTACCCGTGTATTTCGTACGTGACTTATACCCAACGCTTTCTTTACCTGCTTTTCTGTCTGTCTTACATTATCGATCGTTTATTCCACTCACTCTTCAAGGCACTTGTTATTTAAAGCAGTTGATCAAACCGACCGTTGCAAACAATTTCATAGAAATTCTGTTTAACGTTTATTTAAGTTCCCTGAACCTGACATATAACCAACAGGTGTTCTTCGATACAACCGACCGTTTAAAATAACAATTCTTAGTTTAACCATTCTTAGTATTTGTATAAACAAACGTTGGCTTTTAAAATGGAAACATTTGCGTTTAAAATTATTGATTTTCTATACATGCAAGCCCCCTTTTTGCTTCCATGCGTTTGATTTAAAATTAATATAATTACTTATGCGTATCCTTGAGTTTTTATGTACTCTAAAGCTTTCTTCCCTTATGCAATTTTAACATTCCAATTTAAATATAGAAAATTACCTTAATAACCGTTTTCACTATATAAATTAATTAATTTGGCGCGTAAATAATTTGCTCCTGCTTCTATATACACAGTTGATAAAATTTTATTGTCTACACCTATTTAACCTATAATTCCACGTCAATATATATATATATATATATATATATATTAATTTGGCGCGTAAATAATTTGCTCCTGTTTCTATATACACAGTTGATAAAATTTTATTGTCTACACCTATTTAACCTATAATTCCACGTCAATATATATATATATATATATATATATATATATATATATATATATATATATATAACAAATAATGTGACTGGAAGGTTTCACTTACCTAATTCCTAGGAGCAAGCGTGATGTAACAGAAGCCAACTGTAAAAGGTGGGAGAAAAGATACAAATGGTAGAAAATTGCCTGAATTAGAAAACCTGACTCGCTAACACGTTCGAAACCCGCGATGGTTATATTGCGCGACACTCCCGAGCGATTTCTGAAAATTCCAAGTATAAAACAAAATGCAAATTATTGTTCTTGGGGTAACAAAAACTTTTGCTAATAGCCAATATTTTCGCGCTGTAGTAAGTTCTGTTGTAGTTATATGAGTCTATAATAAACATTCAAAATATAAAATCTTATTTATAAATGACAGTACGTTTAGGTGAGAAAATTTTTTAATTGCGTACTTGGCTAAATCGGATACATGGTACGTTTTAATTTGTCTTACTATAATTATAAAGCTCTAAACTCATAGATAAACTAAACCGAGCTGGAATAGCAGCTGAAACAAAAGAATAAATTTAACAACCAAAAATTGTTTTATTATATTAAGAGTATCAAAAATTCAATTGTTTTAGTGAATGTAACATCAAGTAGTCATTTGTTATTGACAAATATTTTATATTCGTATCTGTCATAAATTATTCCATATTTTAACTGTTTATTAAGGACTTGAAAGATTCTTAATTTTATTTTGCTTATTCCAAAACCATGCCTAACCGTAACCGGAGTAGAAAAACTTGACGTATCCTTGATTTCATCGTTACCACCATTACAACGAAAATTGTAACTACTACATGTTGTTCCTTGTGTTTGATTCAATCGTTTGCTATCAAATTTTATATTTTAAACTTAAAATTCGACTGCTTTCAAGTGTATTTACAACTATATTCAGATAAACCGTAGAAAGTAAGTTTAGTGATTTGTAAATATGTGTTAAATCTGTTTCGTTTGCATAATTTACAATAAATGTACTGAAACTTCAGACGCCATTTTTAATTCGCGATAACTATTACATTATTGTGAACAGCCGAATGGTAATTTACGTTAAAACAAGATCTTTGGCAATTTCTAGACCTACGATATCTCAAGTAAGTATTAAAAGTATCCGCATGCAAATTTTAAGCTGAATAATTTTTATGTATGTAGTAAAATCTGTCTTTGTGCAGATTACAGGTTCAGGTAATTCTGCATTCATGTTGCTACTACGATGTCTGTCCACTATAAATTTAAGTCTGCATTGGAATCTGATACGGTTACCTTTGATGGGTTACACATATCAGTACGGGATCTTAAAAATTCAATTATGCAGCAAAAAAGAATAGGCAAAAACAACGATTTTGATTTACAAATAACGAACGCCGAAACTAAAGAAGGTAAATTAAGAATCAGTTTCACATTGTTATTATGAAATTTTTAGTATATGATAATGAAGATAGTTTGATTGCAAAAAATGCATCCCTCTTAATTGCTAGAGTTCCTTCGGTTCAAGCTAAACCTAAGGTTTGGGAAGGTTATGGTGATGGTGCCAATCCTATTTCTAAGGTAGATGATTTAGGAGCTATTGGAAAAGCCTTGGATTTATCAAGTTTGGATGCTCCAGAAGAAGATAAAATTAAAGCTATGATGTCTCAAAGTACTCACGACTATGATCCAAGCCAGTAAGTTTTATGTTTATATAATGCATATCTACATGTCTGAATGTTCCGCCTTTCTTTATAAATATTGCACAGATAATTCTTTCACATACAACAGCCTTTTAACGTTATTATTTTTCTTTTAATGTCTTTATTAGCTAGTTTTGGGATTTTTATTATGTAGAAATTTTAATAGAGTGTTCCTGAGGGCTATATTAATCTGAATCTAGATAATGTGAAAGTCTGATAAACTGACTACAGTCAAAACATATTTATTATATTTCGTTTGGTTATGGTAGGAAAACCCGGGTAAAACTTATATAATTTTAGATTTTCTACTAATTATTTGATTTTCTGAATTTGGTACATAATCTCACAAATGGAAATGATTATTCATTAGATTGCGTACTGATAGTGATAAATATTACATTGCTAAAAAGAAAATAAATAATTGTCGCAAACTGATTTTGAGTAGATCGGTCGTTGAAGTAAGTTTAACCAGACCGTAAGACCCCTACTTTGTGTGCAAATTATTTATGGTGTTCGTCTAAACTATCAAATCAACAGAATACAATACGGGATTTATAGAATTCTATGTAAAGCATGATTTTTGTATCCAATTTTAAGGTTTCGTATTTATTTAATCTTTCTTTCATTGTGTTTGGAGAGTATTTATCGTGGTATATTAAAATAATGAAACAAACTTGGATAGTTATTTTTTATGCTCTTTTCTGCTTTTAACACAACTAAAACAGGGATGATGTAGTTCATGAACGAAGTACTTTCACAAAGAAGATGGTTTTAGGTAGACTAAAATTTGAGCACCCGGGGTATACGCACGTTCCAAGTTGGCCATGAACATCAGCCAGATGTCGTCAATTGGAGTTGACTTATTAGTTCTTTGCCTTTCTGTACGTGTGTTACCATTGTCAACGAATATATCTTGAGATATGACGGAATTGGTTTAGAGGCATTTGTGGCTTTGTATATTGCAAAATTATAACTGGCCCATAATTCCTTTGTTGGCAATGAATTACAATTGAAAATACCAGCAAACACTACCAAACCAATGAAAGCATACAGCTCTTTCTCGGTAATAGGTTTCCATTGCTTTTGTTTGGTTGGATTCTTTTCCTTCCAAATGCGATAAGATTCAGTTGCACGTCGATTTGTTTCACGAACGATGATGTCTGCAATCTCCGGACTAAATAGTGCTTTGAATATGGTAATTGGATTTCGAAGGAAGAACGATGAAGGCCCTGACACCTGTACGATTATGTGCACGAGCTTTACCGGTAGCGGGTGGATCAACTTTTCAAACCTTGCCATCTTTCGAGATATGACTCACCGCCCTGTATACTAACAGGAGCAGGAATTCTGGCAACCTCTTGAACAGTTTCATCGTAAAATCTTTTCAATTAATCTTCATCCTCACTCTCTTGAATATCTGCCTTTAATTCCACATCACCTTCAACATCAGACGCGTTTTCATTATTTGGTAAATATTCGTCATCATCATCACCTGGAAATTGCTTTGGATCTTCATCAACATCATTTTCATCCAAATACCTAGCCACCAATTCGTCTCGTCGGCGTCTCTCCTCTTCTGGTAGATTTTGGTATCGAGTTGTACGATTGACCATGTCCAATATCATATCAACTTCATCCATTTTGCTATAGATAAGAAAAACACGGAAAAAAAAATGGACGGGCAGAAATACAAAGGCAAATTCAATCAAAACAAACCCAACACAAATGATTGGTATTTACACACTATTTGTCACATTTAGGCAGCATAATAAATAGCACTAAAAACACAAAATAAATATGTAAATAATTACCAAAACAATCGATCAACCGAGAACAAAGAAAACAATTTTCACAAAAAAATGCAAACTAAAAGAGTTCATGCGGCAACAATACGTCTTCTCTAACCAAAGGCTACTGCTACACTGAACACGCAACCTCTGAATGACTGTACATTCAACATACAATACATATTTCGCCACTTTCCACCAATAAATATGCTCATATTTGAAGCAGCTGCAAGATAGCGTTACCTAGGCCTACACAGGCCTCATTGATAATATCCGACATTGTACCATACTGAATTATTTTATTCAATGTAAAACTCCTTAAATCGACCGAAAACCGGTTTCGTTACATTCAACAAATTGTGTTGGACAAAGTCATAAAATTTCAACTCTCTATGTATGCACGACGAACAAATTTTTACAAATGAATATCGAAAAGGTATGTGCAGACCTAATTGATTATCCTAGGGTTAAACTACTAAGATAAATAATCGATCGGTGCATGTGCGAAAGTAGTGTAGAAATAGTATTGAGGTGAACATGGTGTAGAGGTTTCAATTTGGGTTAGTAGTCGAAATGTTTTACTACCAAGACAAAATAATCGATTAGATACATGTACGAAAATAGTGTTGAAGTTTCTACTTAGGTTAGTAGTTGAAATATTTTACTACTAAGACAAAAATAATCAAACAGATACATGTATGGGAATAGTGGTGAGACATAAATAGTGCTGAGGCGGAAATAGTGTTGAGGTTTCAACTTAGGTTAGTAGTCAAAATGTTTTACTATCAAGACAAAATAATCGATTGGGTACATGTGCGAAAATAGTGTCGAGGTTTCTTCTTAGGTTAGTTGTAGAAATGTTTTATTACTAAGACAAAATGTGTTTGATTAAGATGGCTGACCAGTTAACACACTGTGATGTGAGCTCCTTTAATTTTAAATGTTGTAAGAAGAAGTTAAGCCATTACATTTGTGTAAAATGTTGTGATAGTTATCATGTTAGTTGTCTATTAAGAAAGAAGAGTGATTTTATTTTATTAAAGAATAATAAGGTTATTTGTAAAAGTTGTGATAGTGACATGTGTTTTCAAGCAGATAATGGTCTAGATGAAACAATTGCTTATTTAGAAGGTCAGCTAGATAATATAGTTCAAGATAATAAACTTAAAGATAATCATATTGCCAAACTCAAGGATTATTATAAATTCCTTCTTACTGCAGCTACTGCTAATGAAGAATCTTTACAGGTCATGTTAGAAGCTGCTAACAATAAAATTAAAAGTCTGGAAAATCACCTTAAGAAATTTACTGACATAGAATTGGCTATAAAAGAAACACAGACCGAGCCTTTAGCGGTAAATCATTCTATTAAAAATACATTTAATGTTGACAGTAAAACTACTCTGGATGAGACATTTACAGACCAATGGTTTGAAATCATGTTTGGCCACCCGCCACTTTTTAAAAATAGTGATTCCAAAATTGATTTTTTTGACAAACCTGTGCAATGCAATCTGTCTAAACCAGCTGCTCTGCCTGAGAATATTTTTTCGACCAATGTAAATTATAATGTAGCTGTACAAACGTGTTTTACTCCTCAAAATTCCAAAAAAATGCACAAATCCTTATGGCAATGTAACATATTTAAAATCATCTAAAGTATTAATATTATCTGATAGCCATGGAAGAGGATTGTCAAGTCTTCTGAATAATAACTTTACCCAAAAGCCTGAAGTTGTTAGTATAGTTAAACCAGGTGCAAAATTAGCTGATTTAATTTGTGATATTTCTAACATCTCTAATGGCTTTACAAAACTAGATCATGTAATAATTCTTGGAGGTACTAATGATATTGATTTTTATGCACAATCACCATATACAACATCTGTTCTGGATAAGCTCTCAGAAGTCTGCAATTACACAAATGTGCATGTATGTTCAATTCCTTATCGCTTTGATAACAGTAATTATAACAAGGCAATCTTCAAAGTTAATTCATCTTTATGTACAGTACTGGACATGAATAGGTCAGCTCTTGGAAAACCAAAATTAATCGATTTAACAATTTCCTTAAACAGAAATGACTACACATGCCATGGGCTGCATCTGAATAGAAAGGGTAAATTAAAATTACTGAATATTTTTCTTCTGTACTTGGGCTGAAATCTGCACGTAAATTCATGTGCTGACACAAATTCCAGTGAAGTGAATATTCCATCTCAAATCAAGCATTTGAAAACTGTACAACCTAGTTTTAAAGTTAAAAATAGGGATTTTTAAATAATAATGACAAATCAGATAATATACCTGATGATATCTGTTTTAATACATCTGGAAAAGGCAAATCTCTTAATATTTTTGTTTTAAATATTCATTCTATTAACAAAAAAGTAAATGAATTGGAGGCATTTTAATTGGAAAATATACTGTGTAATTTTTATGCTTAAATGAAGTATACATAAATGAGGCTCGACTACAGTATTTGAAAGTTAATAACTTAGTCCCTATTTCAGCCTTCTCTAGAACTAAACATGTGGGGGGTGGAGTTGCGATTTTGGGTGAAGTCAATGGGAAATACAAGCCGAAAAAACTTGATAGGGTCAATATGTGCGCACTTGAATTACATGCTGAATTGGCATCTGTTTATCTCGAAAGTTTTAATTTAAATATAATCACTGTTTATAGATCTCCTAATAAGGGGTCCTTGACCATTTTTTACCAAATTTTTGATAGGGTTTTTAATGAAATCTGTCATCAAAGTAATATAATTGTCTGTGGAGACTTTAACGTTCGCTTTGGTTCAAATGATAACGATGCTCATGGTCTAATTGACTTTTTTGCTGCTCATGGGCTCCATCCTTTAAATATGGCTCCTACACGCTATAAAAATTGTATTGACAATATTTTACTAACCTATCTAATTCTACATGCCGGGTTCTGAATACGGGCTTTCAGATCATTATGGGTTGTACATGCAATGCAAGTTCACTGATAATTACAACTTGAAGGAACAGACCAAGCTTTCTCAACCTTTTACTAGCTACGGTAAATTCAAATTTTACAAACACGTGGAATCACTGAATTGGAACTTTATTGATGACGACAATTTAAATGTTCATGAAAAGTTTAATATTTTGTTAACTAGTCTAATGAGTGCAGTTACAATTTGTTTTCCTAAAAATTTCTAAAGTTACGACAGGTTCTCACTCTAAAAAAATTAAATGGTTCACTAATGATTTGGCGGTAATGCGGGAAAATTATATATTCTTTCTTGAAATGCACAAGGCACAACCTAGTAATAATCTGAAATCATATTTAAAGAAATTAAGATACAATTATAGATTTGCTTTGAAGGAAGCTAAACGTCAAGCATACGACAATTTTCTACATAAAGCTGGGAATAATAATCGACTAAAATGGAAATTAATTAATTCACACAGAAAATTATATACAAACGATGTTGATACAAACTTTACCGCTACTGAATTTAATAACTATTTTATTGGATCTGTAAGTAAAGTTGTACAAACTTTAAATATTTGTGATAGGGGTGTACCAGTTTCTCCTTCTGTTGTATCTGTTAATGACAAAAATAAATTTCAATTTAAAGAAGTTTCGTATAATCATGTCAGAGATCTAATTACAACTTTAAAGAATACAAACTCCAGAGATCTCTTTGACTTGAATAGTGCACTCATAAAGATTATATCTAATACCATAGTTATACCGTTAACAAAGCTCATAAACTTCTGCATTAAGGATTCCATATTTCCAGATGTTCTGAAACAAGCAAAGGTTGTCCCAGTTCATAAAAAAGGTACCACCTCATTGATTGAAAACTACAGACCGATTTCATTGTTACCTATTATTTCAAAATTTTTGGAAACTGTGTTAAAAGATCAATTGGTATCTTTTCTTGAGGAACATCAACTTCTAACTACCCACCAATTTGGTTTTCGGAAAAATCTCTCTACTACTCATGCAATTATTAATCTTGTCGAAAAATTTCTCAGTCATTTGAAAAAGGTCAATACCTTTTGGCCGATTTCATAGATTTTAGCAAAGCGTTCGATTGTGTTGACCACCATGTACGAATTAATAAGTTGTATGCCCTGAACTGTGATGAAAGTTGTATCATGCTTATTAAATCGTATTTACGATAGGTCTCAATTAGTGCATTACAAAGATAATTTTTCTTCTCTAGTTAATGTCCCGACAGGTGTACCCCAAGGTTCCATATTGGGACCTCTTCTGTTCCTATGTTTCATCAATGATTTACCAACATTATTATGCGATTCTAACCTTATTCTTTATGCAGATGATACGACTTTGCATTATCAGGGGGATAATTTATCACAGCTTTTACAAGAAAGTACCAAATCCTTAACCCTAGCTCAGAATTGGTCTACTCACAATAAACTTTGTTTAAACAATAATAAGACTGTTCAACTTGTCTTCTCACTGAAATCTGGAGCATCAAATCGTGACCAGATTGCTAATTTTCTGGGGTTACAATTGATGCAGTTTTAAGTTGGGATAAACATTGTCACAGTTTAAGTAATAAACTTTGTAAAACACTATATTTCATTAATTCACTAAAAACTCAGTATCTTTAGATGTCCTAAAACTTGCTATTTTTCCATGTTCCATTGTCATATGTCTTATGCGATTGAAGTCTGGGGCCATTGCTCATCCAGTAAACGATATTTCAATTACAACGCTGTGCAATACGTGCCATATCACATCTAGGTTTTCGTGATGACTGTCGCAATAATTTTGTTGAACTTAACATTTTAACGCTTCCATGTATTTATATTCTGCAATGTTCCGTTTATGTCCGAAAAAATCTACCTAAGTATAGTAAACATATAAACAAACACAACTTTAACACACGTGGCAAGTTTGACTTGGTGCCATCCTGTCATAGGCTGTCTCGTAGTAGGTTTGGAACCAATTACTATGGTTGTATATTTTACAATGCACTGCGTCCCTGTATTAGAGAATTGCCAGTTACTCAATTTAAAGCTACGCTAAAAAAATTTCTAGTTAAAAATGCCTTCTATTCTTTTAATGATTATATTAATGAAGCAGTAAATCTCCAGTAACCTTTTCTAGAGTCTAAAATTAGTTTATATATTATTATTATTAATTTAATAGTTATTTTGACACATCCAACACATTTAATTGTATAATGGAAATAAATACATGATTGATTGATTGATTGAAAATAATCGATCGGTACATATGCAAAAATAGTGTTGAGGTTTCAACTTAGGGTAGTAGTCAAAATGGTTTACTACTAAGTCAAAAATAATCGTATGGATATATGTGTGGAAATAGTGTTGAGGCAGAAATTGTGCTGAGATGAAAATAGTGTTGAGGTTTCAACTTAGGTTAGTAGTCGAAATTTTTTACTACTCAGACCAAACAATCAATTGTGTACATAAGCGAAAATAATGCTGAGCCAGAAAATAGTGTTGAGGTTTCTACTTAGGTTAGTTGTAGAAATGTTTATAAACTACTAAGACAAAATAATATATCGGTACATGTGCGAAAATAGGGTTGAGGTTTCAATTTAGGTTAGCAGTAGAAATTTATTTATAAATGTACATACATAGGTCGCAATGGTGAATCGTATATTGTCAAATTTTTAATAATTTCAGATAACAATTATAATTAAGAACCATTTAGAGCTTAATTAACCAAATTTAAATTAACAGAATTTATATTTATATTTCAGGAATCTATGTAAGCATCTATAGATTTAGTTCGATCAAGAAACTCCTTGATGCTATAATAAGCATATTTTAAAAGCAAGTTTTTTATATATTTTTTAAATTTTAATATTGGAAGATTTCTTACATTCACACTCAAAGAGTTAAATAACATACTCCCAAAGTAATTTGTTCTTGACCTACTTTTTTCAATCTGCTGATATGGCACCACTAGATTAATTTTACCACGGGTATTAAATGAGTGAATATCATTGTGTCGATTATAGAGAGCTTCATTTTTCTTAACATACAGGAAACATTCTAATATGTAGATGCAAGGCACAGTTAAAATGATGTACCTCATAAAATAAGTACGACAATCCTTACGGTAAGCAATATTAGCTATAACACGAATAACTCTGCACTCTGCGTTGCAAGCCAAAAATTCGATTGCTTGCAGGTGAATGACCCCATGCAATGATCGCATAAGCAACACTGGAATGACAGAAGGCAAAGTAAACTGTTTTCAATACATCTAATGAGACTGCATTTTTTAAAGATTTAATGAAGAAAATAGTATGACAAAGTTTTTTGGCAAGAAAATTACAATGTATCACCCAACTTAAGGTGTTGTCAAAATTAACCCCCAGATATTTAACACTGTGCTTCTCCCATTCAATAGTATTTTTTAAAGAAAATAAAATCTTTTCAGATTTATCATTGTTTAAAGTTAATTTATTATGGATAAACCAGTTTTGGATGGTACTCGAACAGACATTGCTCTTCTGCAGAAGCTGCTCCATGTCTTTATGTTGGTAATAGACAGTGGTGTTATCTGCATAAAGTATCACATTCTCCAAGCCACAAGTTGAAGAAATTAGTAATTTTAGATAATAAAGAATATATTTTTTTTTAATTCAATATGGCTGCCAATGGATGCTGCAACGTGTGCAGGTATTCAGCACTCCATTTCTTCCAAAACCCTTGTTGCATTTGCTGCAACAATTGCCAGCGATTCAAACGAGAGGGGTTTATGGACAACAAATTTGGATCTGGTAACACCGAAACTGGTTCAACATTAAGAAAATGACCCGGGGTCAAATACGAGAAATCATGCGGTTCGCAACTCAGTGCGCATAGTGGACGTGAGTTGAGAATCGCTTCGATTTGAATCAATACCGTCGAGAATTCTTCAAACGACAAAATTTGTTCACCGATAATTCTCTTTAAATGGGATTTTTACTGATTTAATCCCGGCCTCCCACAATCGACCAAAATGAGGAGCAGCAGGAGGATTAAACACAAATTCGATTCCCTCAACGCCTGGCGAATGGCGCATCAATTGAGAGATTTCACGAGAGGCCCCAACGAAATTAGTACCATTATCACAATGGATTTGAATACATTTGCCTCTTCGAGCAATAAATCGACGTAAAGCACCCAAGAAAGCGTCTGTCGACAAGTTAGACACTAGTTCCAAATGGATGGCTTTAGTGCTGAAACAAATAAATAAGCAAATATGCGCTTTCAATGATTTTGCCCACGACATCGATTCATCGTGACAGAGAAAGGTCCACCAAAGTCGACTCCCGTATGTAAAAGCGCCTTACCTGGAGTTAACCTAGAAGCTGGTAAATCCCCATAGGGGGCATAAAAGCCACAGGGTTTACACGAAAACAGCGAATGCAGGATTTCAGACATTGCCGAATAGCCCTCTTGGCGCACAAGATCCAATAATTTTGAGTTAGTAAAAATTGAGTTGTTCGATTTCCAGGATGTAAATGTCTTTCATGACAATCTAATATAATAAGTTCAGTCAACCGATGCGACCGAGGAAGCAAAATTGGAAATTTTGCATCATGCGACAACTCTGAGTTACGTGGCGACCGCCCAACCTCAACAAATCATGATTATCTAGAAACGGACTAAGGCTACGAAGTTGTTTACTAACAAGTTTTCCAGTTTTAATATTTGCAATGTCTTGAGCAAAAACATTTGTTTGAACTCTTTTAATCAATAACTGTATAGCCTCTTGCTGTTGAGCTAGAGACAAACTATCAGCATATTTTGAGCATAAATCTGGACATTGAACATTACGAATGAAATGACGAATACAGGTAATAATCCTACAAATTTTCTGCAGGTTTGAAAATTTATCCAACAACGTATCTAAGAAATTGTCAGACATAACGACTGTTAACGACAGAGTACGATATTCGACGTCCATCTGAGATGAGTCGATAATTTTTGGCAGCGATGTTACTGGCCATTCTTCGCTACGACGCACTAACCAGGAAGGTCCTGTCCACCATAATGGATGATGAACCAACTCTGAAGCCAAAAGTCCACGTGAGGCACAATCCGCAGGGTTATCCTGGGACTTAACATGAAACCATGAAGATGGAGGAATACGTTCTTGAATATGCAAAATACGATTGCTAACGAATGTCTTCCACTTATGCGAGGAAGACCGAATCCAAGACAAAACAACAGTAGAATCTGACCACGCGAAAATATTACTAAATGATAAAATATCTTTATAAGTAGTTTTGACGAAATCTACTAAATCTGCCAAGAGTACGGCAGCACACAATTCGAGACGGGGCAATGAAACGCGATTAGTACAGTATTGCCCGAAATAAACAGTACTGAAACTAAGTTGACGGTGTTTTTATGCGTGCGCTGTCACACTCAAGTTAGCTAGTATATACCTGTCAAGTAAACCTCAAACAAGTAATTAGTAGGGCCTAATTGTTAAAAATGGTGTTAAGTACAGAGGAGAAAGTGTTTCTGGTAGAGCATTATTTTCGTTCATACGGAATCGGCCGACGTAATGGTGCAAGTTTGCTATACGTGTCTGATCAATTCACACAAAGGTTTAATAAACGTTCTCCAAGTAATGCTGTAATTTTGAAGGTTATTGAAAAGTTTAGAAATACAGGTAGTGTATTGTGCCAACGTAAAGGAAACTCGGGGCGTCCCAGGACAGTTAACAACAACAATAACCATGAACGTGTTTTGAGCAAATCTTAGAAAATCCGAAAGTCAGCCAGGCAAGGACAGCGTTACAACTTGATTTAAAAGAACTTCCTTTCAAAGAATCCTGAAGGAGCTGGGTACATTTTGTATGTGATTCAGGTACATCAACAACTACATCCTCGGGATTATCGCAGTAGAGTGGAATATTGCGCCAGAATTCTCGCGTTACAGTATGAAAATCCTGAATTTTTGAAAAATGTTTGGTTTTCAGGACGAAGCACATTTTCGCTTGTCAGGCTATGTGAATCGTCGCACAAATCGATTTCTGGGCTTTGCCAGACCCGATGAGGTTCAAGAGGTTCCTTTACATAGTGAAAAAGTGAGTGTCTGGTGTGTTGTTTCCGGACACGGAATCATTGGTCCGTACTTTATCGAAGAGAATGGTAGGCAAGTCACACTTAATCAACAGAGGTACAGACAAATTTTAACACGATTAATCCCTGATCTCGTCAATTCTGTCGTGCACGTAACTGGCATTTGAAACCAATTTTTCAGCAGGACGGGGCAACTTGCCATACTGCTGCCGCAATTCGTCAATTTCTTCAAGAACATTTTCCATGCAAATTCATATCACGATTTACTGACTTCCCTTATCCTTCACATTCTCCAGACCTCACACTTCCAGACGCATACATTTGGGCATGGCTAAAAATGCCGTTTTCAAACGGGCACCACAAACCATCGATGAATTAAAGGATGCCGTTAGAGTCTTCTTCGCAGCCCTGAGACAACCCTTATTCAATAACATGACCAGAAACTTAGAACATCGTTATGAAGTCTGTCTCGAACGAGGAGGTGCACATTTAGAACATATAATAAAGTGTCAATAATATGTATTTTTTAAATATACAAAACAATTACAATTTCAGTACTGTTTATTTCGGGCAATACTGTAGGAGCAACCTTCGATTTTGCGCATACTAATGAAATGGTAATATTACCTTCTAGATCGAACGAACGGAAATAGATGACAGCTGCATACCCGGCTTCAGAAGCATCACAGAATCCATGCAACTCCACCCCTTTAAAATTATGACATACGATGCGACGCGAAATCTCAATGTTCGAAACCGCTGGCAATTCACCCAAAAATGTTTCCATTTTGTATGACTTCAATGGAGGCTCTTGGTCCCACCGAGACCTAAAAGCCAAAGATCTTGAACTAAACGTTTAGCGAACAGTACTACAGGTGCTATCAACCCGAGAGGATCAAAAATTTTGCGATAGCCGACAAAATATTACGCTTAGTGCCAGTGCGCTCTTCAACGTCTAAGTTGTATAAAATGCATCTGTAAGAGCACGCCACGAAAGGCCCAAAATTTTATTGAACCACTATCTTTATCTTGAAATGTAATTGCGTCCGAACTGGACAGGGACTCCCTCAAGTTGGACATCACTTCCGGCAATTACTACTCCATTTTCTTAATTGAAAACCACCACTAGTGCAAATACTATTCAATTCACCATTAATTGATTAGCAGCTTCAATCGAATTACATCCAGAGACTAAGTCATCAACATAGGTATCGCTCGCCAATACCGATGACGCGAAAGGAAAATTAATTGATTCTAACCTTGCCAATTCTTGAACAGTACGCAAGGCCAAAAAGGCGACGAAACTCCATAAGTCACAGTATTTAACTTAAAGTCCATAATAGGATCTGACGGAGAAAATCTCCAGACGATACGTTGATAATCACGATGAGTATCTTTAACCAAAATCTGTCGATACATTTGTTTAATGTCAGCTGTAATTACGATAGGATGTACACGAAGGTGCAATAACAAAACTGCAATGTCCTTTTGCAAAGCAGGACCAATACCCAAGCTATCATTTAACGACTTTCCAGATTGATCCTGACACGAAGCATCGAAAACCACACGCAATTTGGTGGTAGTGCTATCACGCTTATGTACAGCATGATGGGGAATGTAGTACATTTTCTCATTACCCGACGAATTTTCAAGCGATTTCACTTGAACCATGTGCCCGCTTGTCAAATAATCCTCCATAAATTTTTTATAATCCGAATACAATTCAGGATTTTTTAACAAACGACGTTCTAACGACAAAAATCTTTTAATACAAATTGATCTCGTACCCACAAATGAGGGTTCCGAAATTTTAAAGGGCAAGGACACTACAAAACGACCGTCCTTGTTACGTCTATAACCTTCCACAAATTGATTTTCACACCTTTCTTCTTCAGGAGAAATGTGTTTTTTGAAGGGAATATTTTCTAATTCCCAAAATCGACGAATGTCACTGTCTAAGGGTTCAACGAAAGCACACAACGACGTAATAGAACTATTCGGGAAACGACCTTTCCGTTAAAACCCAACCAAAGGTTGTTTTAATAGCAACTGGCTCGTTAGCGACACCCCAACGAGACTCGTTCAACAAAACCTGAGCAAAGATTTCCGCTCCGAGTAGCATGTCAATTTTACCAGGAACATTAAAATTAGGATCAGCTAAGGCCAAACCTCGAGTATGCAACCACTCCTTGACCCCTATACGACGAAGGTAATTGATTACAAATGTTAGGTAAAATATAACAATCAATTCCATATGCTGGAGACCGTGCTCGAGGGCTGACTACACACGATAGTGCACCAGACACCAACGACGAATTCAAGCCAAGTCCTTGAACAGTGACATTGGCTCTCCGTTTCCTTAAACCTAATTTCTGACGGCACCTTTCAGTCATAAAACTTTCCATGGATCCGTTATCTAATATTACACGAACAGATTGCAATGTTCCTGTATAATCAAGCACCGACACCATTGCCGTAGCTAACAGCGTGGTTGTGTGTTCTAATGACGTCGAAATCAACGAACTAGTGACAGGTTGTTCATGCACAACCGACGCGACAGATTGTCTTCACTAGGTCTACTAGTAGAAGTAAGTCTAGGCGCCGGTCTCCGAGAGACGCTGACCTTTGACGATGGGTTTGTCGGCGTGGCGACACCGATTTTCTCGTTTATCGAAGTGAAGCAACGAATTGTGCGACTGATGACATGTTCTACGACCAATCTAACACAATTTTTCATCGAATGTGAAGTGTTTAAGCATTTGATACAAAGATTTTTAAGCTTTACCACCTCAAATCTTTCTTGAGGGTTTTATCGAGAAACTGCTTACATCTATAAATAGGATGCACAGCTTGACAGAAACTACAATTTTAACATCATTGGTGGTACCAACTAAAGAAGTTTTAGCCGAAGTGCTAACGAACCTTCCTTTTTCTCTTTCTTTTACGGAATCTCGTGCTTTTAAGCATGTTCCTGAAGCAATGTCATTGATTTCCAACACTTTACATTGTTTTTCAATGTACGACCTTAAATCCTTAAACGAAGGAATTTCGTCACTATTTCCTAATTCAAACGCTTTAAAATGTTTATATCTAATTTTTCGATAACAGATTAAACAACATGAAATCTAATAAATCTATTTCCATCTGCCTCAACGCGAATATATTTTCATCAAAACAACTAATTAATTGCCGGAGTTCCGCATGCGAGTCTGAGGAACTGACTTTAGGGCATTTTTCGAGAGCATTAAAATATGTTGAAAGTAATAACCTCTTGGACTGAAAACGATTAGTAATGATTTTATAGGCTTCCACGTATGCATAATCATTTAATGGCAAGTGTTTTATCAACGCACGCGATGACTCATCTAATGTATCAACGAGATGGCAAAATTTTTCAACGGGTGACAAACTGACATCATGAATCAACCGCTTATAGATTGCATTGTAACTCTCAAAATCTGATATGCGTCCGGAGAAGCGGGGGACTGAAAGATGTTTCAAGCGAATTGCACAGTTTGACGAAAAGGAATTATTCATATTTTCCACCTTTGGCTTATTTTCTACCCGATCTAATTCACATTGTTCAGCGATAATACGAATATCTAATAGGTAATCATCGATTTTCACCCTAAGAGCAGAAAATTCATCCAATTGTTCACTTTCTTCATCAAAGAAAATATCCTTGCAAAAGGATTTGAAAAGCGTTTCAATCTGTTCGACAGTTTTAATCGACGCTCTAATTAAAGCAATCGATACGTTTTCCGGTTGGTTTATTTTGCTGTATATGTGATCCAACCTTTTAACTACAAATTTAGCTTCAAGAATAGCTTTATCAATTGATATAACCATATTTGATTAATGATTAATGAACGACAATAAAAATTAATGTAAAAACAATGCGTAACTCGAATACGCTAAATTACTAATTCATCTACGAAATTAAATTATTAATAGAAAAATGCACTAACTACAGTGCTTGCCCGACAAAGCTTTTAAGGTTTCAAATAAATACCAATAACCCCTTTGTTATACAAGTTGCATGAACCCGAATGGTTCCTCCAACTTGAACCGACAAATAAGGTAAAGCTTTACAATACAATAACCCCTCATAAATAGTTTACATAAAAGGATACCAAGGACGACGACCCTAATTTTTGCCACAAAGGATAAGGAATGTATTGTAAAATCTACCGTAAACCAGATGTATTTAGCATTAAATGTGTAAGCAAGATGTTCTTTTCTGTGTAACACGTTTAACCATAATAAAAACTACGACAATTTTATAAATTTAAATATAAGGAGCTTAAAGGATAGGAACTAATTATTTAATTAAAGATCTAGCGATGAAGGCCAATTTTATTCACGCGCGGGGGGTCTTATAAATTTATACATCGACTTACCTCCGCGGTGTTTTGTTTTTCTAAACTGCAGTTCCTCTTCCTTCAACCAAGTGGACTGTATGCGAATTGAGTTTATATGTTACGTTACACTTGCACTGTGTTTTAGAGTTTAACAACGAAAGTCTGCTGCGGCACTTGACTAACTTAGGATACTGAACGAAGAAACACGACCGTTCTGCTTCACTATCCATAAGAAAGTGTTTGTTCACTACTCTGTCCACTTATTCACACATGCCCAACGAATTTTTATGGCAGGATATAAGGGAACAAGGGATGACAGTTTTACTATTAGATTTACGACTACAAAATTTACGACTTAAAATTAAACACGCAAACGTGCGACAAAGAGACCGAACAATCCTCTTGAGCTTTTCCCAATGTCAGATTGGTAACTGAATCAATAAAGAAATGATTGAAATCCTCAGCAGTTAAACTTGTATCAGTAGTATCATTACTGACAGATCGCTTTTTTCGTTAATGATTTGCCACTTAACTCTTATTGCTATTAACTGAGTTTAAAATAAAACTATCATGTGCGTGAAGTTTAGCCTTTTTCAACGCCTTCCTATAATCATATTTAAACTTGTTGATCAAGATTTTAAGGGTATCATTTGGTGATGCGTTATACAAATCTATATGCATTAAATAAGTATCACGCATCCTTTTTAGATCCTCAGAAAACCAGGTCACAGTCGGATTCGATTTTTTACCAAAATCTTTAACATATTTTAGTGGAAAATTAGCTTCAAAAGCTGACAGAATAATACATAAAAAACGATCAAATTTAACATTTAAACCCAACGAGGAATCATCTACAAATTTCCAATTAACTTGTGCGAGGTAGTTATAAAAGCTTAATGTACCCCGAGTAGTGATTGGACGAAACCACTTATATTGCACTTTAGAAACAATATTCAAGTTACTTTCAACCTGCGTAAATAAACAATAAGCCAAGATGGCTGACAAGCTTGTTGTTACAGAAAATGTGCTAGCAAAACCATGTTTATATTGCAAGAAAAATGTACAAAATAAATATGTACAGTGTCATAAGTGTGAGGAAAGATTTCATCCTTCCTGTAGTGACAGAAAAGGTGTAGTATAAGCTCACCTGGATGGTTCAAAGATTTATTATTGCAATGATTGCATTCGACAAAATGACTGTAATACCCAAGGTGTAATGTCTGTTGATATGGAATTGGTAAACAAGCCTGGAGATGCAATGGATGTTAAAATAATCAACTACCTTCAAAGCAAACAGTTTAAATTCCTGTTAAAGGATGTGGTTGAGATGGTAACAAAACCTTTGCTGCATGAAATCATTGAATTAAGAACTGATCTACAAATCTTAAAAGATTCCAATTTAGACCTAATAAAATTATTAACATCAAGGTCTAATGTCTCACAATTTTTCACTGATAATCTAGTAAAAGGTAGCAAACATGCACAAGTTAAGCAACTATTACAATCCACTGCATTAGTTGATAGCCATAATAGCAAATGTGGCAATTCTATAGGGGTAAAAATTTGAACAGGGGACAATTGGTTCATATAGAACTTTAAAATATAAAAGTCTTTGGACAACTTTGATATATAGTGCTTTTAAATCTGTAGATCTTCTAGAACAACTAAAAATGCATGTCCATTTAAGTTGGTGTAAGTAAAGAAAATTAGAGGTGTATAAATAGGAAAAGGTTACTTTTTTTGTAACGGAGGTCACATGCTTTGAATATAAATAAGGAAATGAATAACCTATAATAATAATTCTTGGTTGTGTTTAATTCACAGACTGAAGAAACAACTAGTTAAAGAAATTACGGTTGAGCAATATTTATGTGATAAATGAATCAATAAAATATTATAAATGCAGTAATGTCAAAAAAATACATAATGTAGTATAATTTTTTAAGACTACTTTAAAGATTGGATATTAATCCATATTTATTTATATTTCCAACTTAAAATGATTCTTTGTGGTCATTCTGTGGTTAAAATTAAATGTGTAACATGTATACATAAGCTTTCAAGTTTTTATATAAGTATGTGACCTCCTGTTACAAGAGTGACCTCCGTTACGAATATTTAAAATAGGGTGACCTCTGTTACTTGCATGTGACCTCTGTTACAATTATGACAATTTTTTCTCAATTAGAATTCTTTTGTGATTCACAAAAGCCGTTCTGTTATAAAGTGGGAAATAATAAAATCGAAACAAATAAAAACGGTCCGACACTACTTCAAAACGTATTAAACTTTTAATAAATTTTTTATGTAAATACATCAAGCGCAAATAAGATCACTGAACATCAAATTGTATTCTCCATCAATTTTAAAATGTCTATTTGACACCGGATAGGGAGGATCTTTAATGTGGCACATAATATCTTTAGTGCATAAAGATTGGATATCAGCTGGATCAGGCCAGTAAAACTGATCATCACCTGCCCTTGCCATGAATGTTACAGTGA
Organism: Platerodrilus igneus; assembly: GCA_036346225.1. NCBI lineage: Eukaryota > Metazoa > Arthropoda > Insecta > Coleoptera > Lycidae > Platerodrilus > Platerodrilus igneus. The sequence goes on along the minus strand of JARFIW010000229.1, from coordinate 7,760,581 downwards.
TGTTGCCATTAAAACTATTTTCGACAATTCCTAGAAGAAAACTTAGATTTATTTTAACAGTATTACTGACATACCTGGGTACCACTGGTTGTCATATATGACGGCTACCCATGACCCAACAGGGGTATCTTCGTATCCATGTATTTCTTGCTCACGTGTGATCCTATCTACTTCATCTGAGATAGTAGCTAAGAAACTTTTTAATAAAAAGAGATTTCTATTTAGATTATTTTAAATTCAACACAATCAAATTAAAACTGAATTTCCCAAAATTAAAGAATTTAAACATATCTTTAATAATTGCAACTGTGTAAAGGATACAGGTTATATCTGCTTCTACAACCGGTTGCGTTTCTTCGTATTCAGCTACAAGTAGTTCTCTACCTTCGTAGTGACAATGGTGATTACATACTTCATTATAATCACAAGCAAAACAACTGAGCTGCCTCAAGTATACTATCCAGTGGTTCGTTGCATCCCAAGTTATTTGGTGCACTTTGGAGATACCAGTTACTGATGTTACTTTTAGTGGTCTCTTTCTGCGCATTTCTTCAATTTGTATGTGCTTAATTTCAATTAAAGTTACCTTTTTACAAATTGAGGTTACAGCTTCAATAAAAGAAGTTACATCAACTATATCGGTCCCTGTTTTTACTTTCAAGTCTGCACACCGTTTGACTACACCGCCCACCCCATCAGCAGGACCTTTCCCATGACCACTCAGAAAAATTCCATGTCATATATTTGATTTGAGGCAAGTATTCTTTAAATGTTGTCATAAAATAAAAATTAAATTTATTTTTATACTGTGAGGATGGCCCGTCAGATAGAATATGCACAGTGTCTATTTTAGGGTCATAATTTTGTACAATGTCAAAAATTGGTCTCAAGTGAGCCCATACTGCATGGGCTTTGTGCTCTGTATCTTCACTAACAGTGCAAAATGACTTAATGTAATTTATACTGTAGATAATACCTGTGTGCAAAGATAGCTGCCTTTTTGAACCACCAAAATGGCAGCTCTGTATTTCTTCATATGATTTGCAAAGATAATTCTCCGAAAAATCGATATGAATCAAACATTCATTGGCCTTAAGTGTTTCTTTTAAATTCTTGATTGACACATACTGATGTTTAATTTTATAGGTGTGTTCCTTGTATTTAAGAAGGTGTACTGATATCTTGTCGAACAATTCCTTTTTTGTGCAGTGCACAGTTTTTTTCTTTACTACCCTTATTATTTTTTCATTGGTGGTTTCAAATATCTTTCTCTTACAGTTTTCCCATTGTTTATGAGTCACGGGTTGGTTTTCTTCATTTTTATCTAATGAATAAGTCAGGAAAGTGTTATGTTTGCAGCGCTGACAGGAATTTTCCATACATTTTTTTTCGTTGGGGTTACAGACAGTTTCCTCGATAAGTTCTCTCAAATTTTTACTGATAACCTTATGCTGTATTCCTCTTTCATGTAATAAATTCATATTGCAGCAAAGTGCACAAGCGCATGTGTTCCTGTCACTTAACTTTGGAAAAACAATCCAAAATGCTCGAAGCATCCTAAAAGTGCTGTAACATACTGGATTTAAAGGATGTTCTTTGTTATATTTTAGATGCAAGTTTTTAAGCGTGTCTAACAATAGTCTTTTTGTTTTTCACTTTTTTAGTAATGCAATCTTTTTCGCTGGTAACATTTTTGAATTTATATCTTGGCAGTAAAACGCTCTAACCATAAATATTGTTTCTTTGAACAATTTTCTTTTGTACCAGTTTTCTTTGGAATTAGTTGACTGGCTCGTCGGTAGCTCTTATAGCTCACTAAAGTATGTGCTTCTTTAATCAGTCTGTGTTTTCGTAACTGCCTACTGGACACAAGTTTATTAAACTCATTCAAACGCTTTCGGTTGCCATTGTCTTTGATTTCCACTTTTTGCTTCCAATCCTTTGACATACATTCAAGGAAAATCAACCTTCTTTTTACTGGAGTAGGCACTTTTCGGCCTCCAGCTAACTCATTTATTGCTTTTGTTGGAGACGGCGACGATTATGATTTTTAAACGTTGCCAGCGTTTTTGAACTTTGCCGCATACGTTTTCAGCAATTAGTAATTTGTCCTTAGTTGCAATTAAGTTTCTGTAAACTCGTGATCTATTAAGGTTTTGACCTTTTTGTTCGTTTTTCAGAGTTACTTAAAGAACTATGTTCACTCTCTTCGCAAAAACTATCAGATAAAGTACTACAATGCATACTCTGCTGCTTTTCTTGCCGCTTACTTTCCCTATGACGTCTTACTCTATCCCTCACCAATTTTCTATCTTTTTTTTTTCTCTCATTCATTTGACTTCTAGTTTTCCAAGTCCCCTTTGCCTTTCTTTCTGCTTTATACTGTCTGTCATACTCTCTTTTTTTCTCGTTGTTCTTCACTTAATTTAGCTCTTCTTCTTTTCTGTCTCTCTCTTGCCTTTACACGCTTTTCTCCCATAATTTTTGACTCAATTTGGGAGTTTTCTTTTTTTTGTTACAATGATTTGGTAATGCAATTTCTTTTTAGATGGTTCGACGCGCTGCTAAATTTAATTCCTGCACTTCGATGATTTCGTTTGTGTTATTCTTATTGCTGACTCTATGGCCTAAAGTAGCTTCTAAATTAACATCTAAATTTGAAATTACGTTGCTGACAATATCATGTGGCGGCGGTAGAGTTCTTCTGTTTTCTCAACAAGTATGTCGTAGCTTTCCTTTTTCTTTCATTTCTTGGTAACGCTTTTTTTGATAATCTAAAATTTTTGTGTGTCGCTCTAATTTTTTTTTAGATTCCAAATCAATTCTACGTTTTGCCGCCTCTTCTCTGTCACGTCTCAATTTTGCTTTGAACGCTTGCAAATCTAGAGTCGTATTTTTCTTTTCCTTTTCCATTTTGCAATGCAATCTTTCTTACCTTTAATCTGCAAACCGTAATGTTTTATAAACAATAACAAATTGACATATTTTCATAAATATATCTGGCCGAGTAACCTGACAAATATTACGCGAAACGGCGGTCACAAAAGTATCGGCGGTCACGCGAATATTACGTAATAATGTGACCGCCGATACTATGACCGCCGTTACAACAGACGTGAATACCCGCGCTTTTGACAACATGGCAGCTACACTGCCAGCTGATGCAATCAAGTATAGCACGAACCAACATAACGACCACATATTTGATATTAAAAACATATCCATTGCTATTGCTGCATTGACAAATAGCGCTACCGTTGTTACATTAGAAAACATATTCTAGTAATTTTAAATAGTATTAAACTTACCATGTTTTTATAAACACCTCTACTGTAAACAACTCAACACGCATTAGCACTGAAGGTCATTGCGCAACTAAATAAGTCGTCAAACCGGGTTTATAGAGCCTTCTGGTTGTTCAATGTTGAATTAATAGTTACGCGACCGCCGATACAGAAACATTCGGGACTTAAATTTTGGCGGTTGTAAATATTTTAGAATTTTTTTATATGTGCAATAAACATTGAAATAAAGTTTTCCGTAATTTTTTTAATAAAGAATAAATATCTTTGCAAGCGCAGGTAACTGAATTGTGAAAATAGGCGACGTGTTCTCACATAACCTCCTGTTAGGGACGCGTGACCGCCGATACAGATTTTATGGTTTTTTATATTTTCTTTGCATTTAAAAAGGTTAAATCACAAAACACACTTGATTTATGTATAATGCTAAACACATATATTAATTTAATAAATATGTCACTCAAATGCAATTAACAGGTAAGAAGTTTTTTCTCTGGGACTGAAATTGTCCCTTGTTCAAATTTTCACCCATAGATAATGTATCTTATGGTGAAAAGGCAGTTCTTTCACATGTAACACCTTTAACCTCTATTGGAGCTGATAACAGTTTAGAATGTGATAACATCAATAACAATAACAATAATACAATTAATAATTCTGGTATGGATGTCAATACTAAATTAGTGCAACTGAAGTCTAATAATGATAACCAGAGTCAAGTTGAAACCACATTAAATACTATTGCAAATGATGTCTGGTCTACTGTCTTGCATAAGAAGACCAAACTTCAGAGAAATAAAACTTTAGTTGGTTCGGCCATCCCGAAACTTGATTCTTCTGATGTTCTCACTGGAATTAAAAAGCGGGCATGGTTTCATATTAGCAGGATTGCCCACAAACAAAACGGTGAGCCTCGTTCTGCTCAAGGTGTAATTGATTATTTGAAATCTGATTCCATCGACACAGTGTGCTATCGAATAAGCACTTCTAAGGGATTCAGTAATTTTAAATTAGGGATTCCTCTTAACAAACTAGAGATCTTTATGAGCCCTAGTTATTGGCCATGTGATGTCCATGTTCGTGAGTTCACTTTTAAACCGTCTACTAAGAAAATTCCCTCTTAATCCTTCTGCCAATGACAATTTTTTAGGTACAACCTCGACCACTGCTCTCAGCACTTAACAAAATACGGCACACACGTCAGTAGCCAATGTAATCTAAGCAATGAGGAAAGTCTGATCATTTTTTACCAAAATGTTAGAGGTATGAGAACCAAGATCACTGAGGTTCGTAAACGAATGTTATGTTCTGATTTTGAGATTTTGGCATTAACAGAAACATGGCTCTTTGCGGGTTTCGTGGACTCAGAGTTTTGTGGCTCAAAATATCAAGTTTTTCCATGCGATCGCAATTATGATCAAAACAATTGCAGTAGAGGCGGTGGTGTCTTGCTTGCGATAAATAAGTTGCTTATACCTAAAGAAATTTGTACAGACACAGATCCAAATTTTGAAGATATATGGGCTCATCTAACAGTGTCTAATCATAAGTTTGTTCTGGGAGTTGTTTATTTTCCTCCAACTATGGAGGCTGAATTTTACAAAAAGTTTATTAACACATGTGAATCAATCTATAGAAAATATCCAAATGCCTACTTTGTCATTAGCGGTGATTTTAATCTTCCTGAAATTTTGTGGATTAGGGAAGAAGCTAATTATAATCCTAACACACTACCTACTATGAGAACTGAAATATTAATAAATGGTATGTTTTTCCTTGAGCTAAATCAAGTGAATAGGGTTTTTACAGCACCTAATAAGATGCTTGACCTTATTTTTTGTAGTGATAGTTTAAACTGTGAAGTGAACATGTCCAAATGCCCTTTGGTAGGTGTGGATAATTACCATTCGCCATTGCAATTGTATATATCGCTTTCAAGTCAAGGAGCTAGTGCTTCACTAGACTTCAGGGACAGCACAGAAGTATTTCTGTTTAATAAAGCAGATTTTTCAAAATTAAATCAGTATTGTGATTCACAAGATTGGTCTTTCATTACAGAAATAACTGATTTAAATGAAGTCGTTTATCTTTTCTATTTCATTTTGTTTCACGGGATAAACAAACATGTACCCAAGAAAACAGTTCATCTGGAAAAATACCCTAGGTGGTACAGTTGGGATCTGAAGAAGCATCTTGGCAAAAAGAATAAACTATATAAAACGTATAAACATACACAGTTAGAGTCAGACTATAGGAAATACTCTGAAGCTAGAAGTACTTGTAAGTTGCTCATCGATTTATGCTATATGGAATATATCTCTAATATTGAAGAGAACATACCAGTTAACATTAAATACTTTTGGGCATTTGTTAAAGGACTAAAAAGGAAAGATGGTGTACCTGCAAATATGGAGTATGATAGCACAGTACTTGACACACCTCAAAGTATCGCAGAGGCTTTTGCCAGGCATTTTCAGTCTGTTTATTCTAAACACTCTTTGAAGCCAGTGTTTGATAAGTTTTCTCTCAATCGGTCTGTATCCCTATCTCAACACTGTTTTACATTCGAAGAAATTATTGCTAAAATTAAGACACTAGATACAAAAAAGCGAGGTGGGCCGGATGGTATTCCTCCACTTTTACTAGTGAAGTGTAACAACTCTTTAGCGAAGCCATTGTGCTATCTTTTTCAGAAGTCTTTTAATCTTGGGATTTTTCCTGATTGTTGGAAATGTTCAGTTCTGTTCCCAATTCTTAAAAATGGAAACAGGCACCAGATAACCAACTACAGAGGTATCTCATTCATGTGCATTATACCCAAATGGAAGCAATTATAGCTGAAGAGTTACTACAGGTTTTTCGGTTAACCTTTCTAGAAGAACAGCACGGATTTATTATGGGTCGGTCAACAGCTACAAATTTAGCTGTGTTTCAAGATTTTATAATAAACTCCATGGAAAGTGGCTATTAAGTTGATGTCATATATACAGACTTGGCCAAAGCCTCCGACAGTGTTTATCATGTTTTGCTATTAGAAAAATTGGAATATCTTGGTGTATTCGGTAATTACTTATTATGGATTGCTTCATTCCTAGCAAACCGACGACAGTTTGTTCAGTTGGGTAATTCGACATCTCAAGAGTTTTATGTTCCCTCTGGTGTGCCACAAGGGTCACACATTGGACCAGTATTATTCTTGTTATTTGTAAATGATGTGGCTTCATGTTTCACTCACAGTAAATTTCTAATGTACGCTGATGATATAAAATTCTTTGCCTGTATCAAATCCATTGAGGACTGCTTCAAGATCCAAGTCGATTTAAATAACTTCTTACAATACTGTGATAATAATCTACTGAAAGTTAATGAAAGTAAGTGTAAGGTCATGAGATTCACTAAATGTAACAAGCTCGTGAAGTTTAATTACACCATTACGGGTGTAATCCAAACCGTAGACAGTATTAGTGATTTGGGAGTTATTTTTGACTCAGGTATGACTTTCGCTAAACAAGTGGATAATGTTGTGCTTAAAAGCTACAGGATGTTGGGTTTCCTACGTAGGTGCACTATACACTTTAAAAACATTCGTCTAATTATAGTTTTATTCAACAGCTTAGTTCTTAGTGTATTAGAATATAATAGTATTATATGGGCACCGTCCTATAACTGCTATAATTCTAAGTTACAAAGAGTGCAAGACAGTTTTGTTAAATACGTCTTATGGAAACATCACTTTCCTTATAAGGAGGTGCCCAGGTCCACTCGTTTGTTGCTGGTTGGTATGAAAGATCTCACCTTCAGAAGAAACTTGGCCAAGGCAGTATTTTTATATAAATTGGTAAATGGTCTAATCGATTGCTCACCTTTATTGGATATGGTTTTTATCCGTGTCAACAATAAGGCTACACGCAACAGTAATTTTTTTGAAGAACGTTCTCACAGAACTAATTATGGACGATCTGCCTTTATCGATCAAATAACAAGAGCATTTAATAAGAGCAATTGCAGGGATATTTCTAGTATCACTATAACTAGTTTTAGAAATGGAATTTCCTGGTGATTTTTTTACATCAATTTAGATAGATTTTTTGTTTAGTTTTCTGTTTTTTTGTCTATTTACGGTTATATTTTTATGGTATTTTGTGCCAATTAGGAGTTTTGTCCTGTAGATGCACTATATATAAATAAATCAATAAAATAAATAAATAAATAATGCTTTATGATCTGATAGACCAGTATTAATTACCTTGCAAGATAATCCAGAGATATTTGTGAAGATATTGTCTAAACAACTATTATTTCTGGTGGCTATAAAATTAATTGGATGCAGACCATATGCTGCAAAGAAATCAATTAAAAAAATGACATCCTTTTCAGTAGTTCCAAAATGAACGTTAAAGTCGCCACAAATTATTACATTTTGGTTACACAAGTTATTGCAGTCTTTGTTTATTTAATGTTAATTTAAGAGATTTGAAATAGACCGCACATACTTCCACATGCATTTCAATTGAATGTCGACTAATTGATTCCGCATGGGTGGACAGATTTAAACTTAATTCATCTACTAAGATTGCTACCCCCACAAGCGAGTTGGTCTAGCAAAAAATGATATAGGAATTAAACTATTTAGTTTTAAAATTTTTAATTCATCTAGTTTTAAATTTACCTCATGTAAATTACCTGATGTTTTACTACTAAGAAAAGTAATCGAATTGGGACATATGCGGAAATAGTATTGAGACAGAAATAGTGCTGAGGCGAAAATAGTGTCGAGGTTTTAACTTAGGTTAGTAGTCGAATTGTTTTACCACTGAGACAAAAATAATCGAACAGATACATGTGCGGGAATGGTGTTGAGGCATAAATAGTTCTGAGGCGAAAATAGTGTTGAGGTTTCAACTTAGGTTACTATTTGAAATGTTTTACTACCAAGACAAAATAATCGATTAGATACATGGAGAAAGTAGTGCAGAGCTGGAAAATAGTGTTGAGGTTTCTGCTTAGGTTAGTTGTAGACATTGTTTTACTACTAATAACTTTTTGAATTCTCGCAAAGGTTTCTTCATAAAAGCCAATGAGCTGGATCTGCCCCAAAAATTACCACCACATCGTATATTTATTAATGAAAACTTCAAACAGGAAAATATACAATCTAGCCAGAAAATTAAGAAGTGAAAAAAATTACAAATTTATATGGACAAGAAATGGTGTAACATATCTTAGAAAAGTAGAAGGCAGTGGTGTTATCTGTATAAAAACAGAGGTTGATTTAAATCAAATTGTATGAGCCTCAAATCAGTCCTGGTAGTATTCACTAGTGTGTAGATTTTATGTTAAAAAATCTTTTACATGATATAGATAATAAAAAATTAAAAACAAACACTGCTCATACAAACAAGGACTGCATAAATATCTTAAACTGTAAGGGTGCAAACTTTAATATTTTTCATACAAACATCAGAAGTATCAGGAAACACTACGATGAGTTACAAATATTAATGCAAATTTATAATAATCTTTTCGATGTGATAGTTTTAGGTGAAACTTTTCAGTGCGAATCTCCAGCACTTTTTGATTTAAACGGATATACTCATTACTATAATGAAGCAAAAAGTTGTAAAAATGATGGGGTTATTGTATATATTAAAAATTCAATAAAACACAAAGTACATGTAATATGCACAAATAAAATAAATCTTATAAGGGCAGAATTGTTTTGCAATAATACTAAAGTAGTCATAAATGCATTGTTTAGGCCTCCAACTATAGATTATCATGAATTTATTGGTTGTATAAATGAATATATAGAGCATATTTGTTTGGAAACAAATGAAATCATAATTGGTGACTCAAAAGTTGATATACTAGCAAGTACAACACAGGCAAACAACTATTTAAATTTAATGCTTGAATTTGGCTTTCGTTCTTCCATCAACGATTTTACTAGATGTGAAAAGCAAACAAAGTCATGTATTGATCATATTTTTGTTAAAACTAAGTTACCAAACCACAAGCTTGTGCCTATAATCCTAAATAGTAAAATTACAGATCACTACACCATTATACTTGGTTGTAGTTTTGATTTTAAAACCGGGTACCTGTTTCAACTATTAAACAGTATTGTAAACATAATATAATCTTGTATAATAAAGTCATTGAAAATTTTAAAAAGGAATCCTGGAGTGAACTTGTGAATATGAATGTTAACACTGCATGTAACGCTTTTTATTTTTAAATTACAATCGTATATTAACCTATCTAGTATAAAAGTTAATAATAAGGTAATAAAGAAAAGGAGTGAACGGATTACAAACGGAATAGCAAAATCTATTGATGTACGTGACAATATATACAAAAAATTAAAAAATGACATAGACAATCAGTACCTCAATCAATTGTATAAATTCTATAGAAATAAAATAGATACACTTATTAGAGTATCTAAACAAAATTACTTTAACAATAAACTAAAAAATAAAGATTCAAAAGCACTATGGAATGTAACAAATACTGTACTTAAAAAAATATATAAACAAGATAATGACATACAGTTACTCAAACAAAATGGCACACAAACAAATAATGATAAAGAAACGGTAGATGAGTTCAACAAATTTTTTGCAACCATTGGTGAAAAAATGGCAGCAAAAATAAAAGATATTGCAATTCAATCTCCTACTTTGCCTAGCAATATTCAATTAAACCAGTATTCATGTTTTTTAAAACCAGTAACTGAATCAGAAATTAAGAAATATATATTAGAATTTGGAAACCATAAAGCTTCTGGTTTTGATTATATTAGTACTGCTTTTATAAAAAAAACTGCAGACTTTATCATACAACCTATAGTTATATTAATCAATAAGTTTTTCAGTGAAGGAACCTGCCGTGATCATTTTAAAATTGCTATCATTAAACCAATACACAAATCTGGTAACAAAAATGAAACAACAAATTATAGACCTATTTCTTTAGTTTCAAATTTAGCAAAAATATTTGAAAAAGCAATAAAATGCAGAATGACAGATTTTTTGAATAAACATAACATACTATCCAAAAATTAGTATGGTTTTAGGGCATCCATGGGGGTAAATAATGCTCTTACTGCTGTTACTGAAAAAATATATGATTCCATGGAATTATCAAAACCTGTCATTGCAGTTTTCTTGGATCTGCAGAAAGCATTCGACACAGTATGTCATAAACTCCTCTTATATAAACTCGAGTGTGTCGGTTTTCGTGGTACTTGTCTGCACCTTCTTAGGAGTTATGTAACAAATCGTAAACAATATGTAATATTAAATAACATCAAGAGTAATTGTGAATTGGTAAAATATGGAGTGCCACAAGGTACAGTACTTGGTCCGATATTCTTTCTTATCTATATTAATGATCTATTAAGTTTAAATATTAACGGTGATATCATATCTTTTGCAGATGATGCAGTCTTAATCGTGAATGATACGGACTGGGAACGTGTAAAAAGTAAAACATCTAACTGCTTAAACCAAATAATACAATGGTTGGATAATAACTGATTAACATTAAATATAAAAAAACCAACTACATGCCATTTGCACCGTATAAAGACAGCCTACTATTGCTTGAGAACCTAAGCGTAGTATGTGAAAATAGAAATACTAGTCATTATAGTATTTTAATTAACCCTACCTTAAAAATTAAATATCTAGGTATCATGATTGACTGTCATTTGAAATGGAGTGACCATATAAATTATTTGTGCGGGAAACTGTGACACCTAATTGCTCGTATTATCTTGCTGCAAGACATTTTAAATATTCACAACTTAAAGATATTATACCTAGTGCTGGTTCACTGCATATTAAGGTATGGAATAATAGTTTGGGGAGGTACAGCAAAATATAATCTAAAAAAATTGGAAGTCTTACAAAAAACCACATTAAAAATAATTTATATAAAACCCAGATTGTATGGTTTGTAGTGCTCAAATCCATTGCTGGCTACGCCTCTAAAAGAACACTAACAAAAATAATTCTGGATAAAAATCACGAACTCTTTATTATAAATACAATCTCGAAAGATTCTTGGACAAAAAAAATGGATAGCTGGAACGACTTAAACGCTATTTTAAAAACTAATGATAAACAATGTAATAACGTAAGACGTTTTTTTTTTAACGTCTTGCAACATTCAAAGCTGAAACCCGAATCCCCACTTATCAGTTCACTCCACACTTCGGCGCCTACGCACTATTAGATTACCTGACTATACAGGCCTCTCGTGGTAGGAGGCAATATTTAAATTGTAGTAACACATGTCCGCACTACATCACCCCCCCCTTAAAATTGTAATATGGATACATATGTAAATTTTAATAATAAAACCTTTTTTTAATTTACATCCTAACGAAACATTATTAACAACCCTACAATAAAATGTATGTAATACATAAAGGGCGAATAATTTTCTTTAACTTCCTACAACCTAGAAGACTACTACAACACTATAATAAACTTATAATTGCTATTATTTTCACATCATGCCACCAAGGAATCCAAACTATTTACAGGAGCACAATAAGATTTTAAATGTTTAATATTATGCATGCCCCCATTTCGAATGGACCTGCACCTTGCCGAAGTTCTAAATTACTAGAACAGGTGAAATGGCTTGCGTGTTCTAATGAGCTAAAGAGCCAAACTACAGGTCCAACCAAAGTAGTAGGGTCGTTAGTGAGGAACCAGACTAAGACAGGTCCCGAAAGAGGGTAGCGGCTCTTCGGTACTTAGATTGGCAGAGACCATATGGGTCGGTATGGCAGTCTAAGACACACTACCGCGATGTGGAAGGCAACGGAAACCACCACATTATCTCCCAAGTACACAGCGTCTTAAATTGTAACAAACATGATGGCATTCTCTGGGGTAAAAGATTCCGAGTTAAAATAGTCCCCATTCGGATCTCCGGGAGGGACTACTCGGAGGATGCGATCGGAAAGTTAAAAATAAGAGTCGAGAACATTCTGCGAGTCGGAGCGTGGAATGTTAGAAGTATGAAGCAAGTAGGTAAGCTAGAGAACCTAAAAATCGAAATGAATAGGTTATCACTAGACATAGTAGGGATCAGCGGTTCGGTGGCCAGAGGCGGGGATTTTGGAGTGGAGACTTCAGGGTAATTCATACAGGAGCAGAGGACGGAAATTTGGGTGTGGGGATAGTTATGCGGAAAAAGATAGGATACTGTGTGAAAATTACTTACAAAAGAACGAAGAGTACTCATGGTTAGATTAGAATCTAAACCGGTAAACACAGTAATAATACAAGTATACATGGCCACCTCTAGCTACAGTGACGAAGAGGTAGAAGCCATCTACAAAGATATCGAAGACATATTAAGATACGTAAAGGACATGAAAATTTAATAATTACGGGGATTTTAATGCAGTGGTAGGTGAGGGTAGGGAAGGAGCGTAGTAGGTTTATTTGGTTTAGGCACGAGAAACGACAGGGAAATAGGCTGGTAGAATTTTGCGACAAGAACAATTTAATCATCACAAACACATTATTTCAACATCATGCTAGAAGACGATATACGTGGAAGATGCCAGGAGATATAGGACGATATCAAATAGATTACATTCTTGTTAGACAACGGTTTAGGAATCAAGTAAAAGACTGTAGAAGCTACCCAGAAGCAGATATAGATACTGACCACAACATCGTAATTATGAAGGCCGCACTTAAATTTAAAAATCTGAAAAAAGGAACGGAAAAGGCACTTGGACTTGGAGAAACTAAAAGATAAAGATATTCAAGTAAGATTCGAAAAAAAGTCAAATGAATTGCTGAATGATATCGGGAAAATATCTGAAACTAAGGAAGTAGAAACAGAATGGATTAACATTAAATCCAGCCTAGACATGGCGGCCAGAGATATTTTGGGGTATACACAAAAAGAAAATAAGAAATCATGGATAACAAAGGATATCGTGAATTTAATAGAAGAAAGACGAAAATACAAAAATAAATCAGACGAAACAGGAAAACAGAGATACAAAGCCATTAAATGGGAAATTATTCGAAAATGCAGGAAAGCTAAAGAACAATGGATTGATGAAAAGTGCAAAGAAGTACAAACTAAGATGGAAATAGGAAAGACAGACGAAGCATAGAAATTAATTAGAATGAATTTTAGGGATATAAAACCGTATAGCAAAAATATAAGGGACGCACAAGGAAACGTCATTATAGAAAACGAGAGAAAGTGAGTAGATGGCAAGAATATATAGGAATTTATATGCAGGAGAGGAACTAACTGCATTAGAACAGGAATCAGACATTGAAAATGATGACTTGGGATATCCTATACTTCGAGACGAGTTTGAATTAGCATTAAAGAGTCTGAAAAATGGTTAGGCGCCGGTACAGATAAGGTGCAAGCAGAAACTCTAAAAGCCGCTGGACAAGCAGTAACAGAACGTCTCTTCCAACTTGTAAGCTATATGTATGAGACAGGCAAGATACCAAAAGATTTCAAACGTAGCATCATAGTAACTATACCAAAAAAGAAAGGCGCGGATAGATGTGAAAATTTTCGAACAATAAGTTTGACAGCACACGTGTCAAAAATATTAACTAGAATTGTGCAATTGAGCTGAAGAAATACTAGGAGAAGACCAATTTGGGTTTAGGCGAAACAGGGGAACACGGGAGGCTATTTTAGCTCTGAGAGTGATAATGGAGAAAACAATAGAAAAGGGGAAAGCATGTATATAGGGTTTGTAGACCTGGAAAAAGCATTCGACAATGTAAATTGGAAAAAATGTTTGAAATACTCAAAAGATTGGAATGAGTTATAGGGATAGACGAATAGTACATAGCTTATACAAAGAGCAAACAGCAGTAATAGAATTAGAGCAGGAACGAGAGAAGTAAACATTAGGAAAGGGTGAGACAGGGATGTGCCCTATCCCCATTGATTTTTAACTTGTACATAGAAGAGGCAATGAATACTGTCAAATGCAGGAAGACATTTGGAATTACTATGCAGGGACAAAAAATTGATATGCTTAGATTTGCAGATGATATAGCGGTATTAGCGTCTAGCAAGGAAGAGTTAGAAGCTGCTCTTAATGAAATGGAAACGGTTCTAACAGAGAGATACGGTATGAAAATTAACAAAACTAAAACTAAAGTTCTAGTTTGCAAAGGTGGGGAAAATAAATCAAAAACAAGAATACAAGTATTTAACACGAACTTACAAGAGGTTAAGGATTTCTGCTACCTAGGAAGCCAAATAACGCAAGATGGGAAAAGCACAAAAGATATAAAACAAAGATTTGCACAAGGTCGTGCTACATTTAACATGAAAAAGCAACTACTGTGCTCAAAGACCACAAACATAGAAACAAGGAAAAGATTGCTTAAAACATATGTGTGGAGCACAGCACTGTACGGCTGTGAAGCCTGGACAGTAGGAGAAGCGGACAAGAAAAAGGTAGAAGCCTTTGAAATGTGGTGTTACAGGCGTATGATGAAGATATCATGGACAGACAAAGTTAAAATCGAAGATGTACTAAAAATAGTAGGGGAAGAAAGAAATATGTGAAAACGATAAAAAATTAGAGAGATTGGATGATAGGTCACATACTACGGCATGAGGGAATAGTGCGAAATATATTAGAAGCAGAGATAGGAAAAAAGAGAAGAAGAGGCAGACCTAGATTAGACTACTGCACACAGATAGTAAAAGATGTAGGCTGTAGAGGTTTCATGGAGATGTGTAGGCTAGCCCAGAATAGAAATCAATGGAGGTACGCATCCAACCAATCCCAAGATGGATAAACTAATGACGAAAAGATAACTGTGCTTAAACATGATGATTATTATAAGTAACTACAAGAATTGGTTGGGCAATATTCTCTAATAATGTTAAGTGTGTGAAAGGATTTACTGGAAAACCATTATTTCGGCAAATGTCTAAGTGTTGGGGGATCTTGGTAGCCACAGGTTGCTTAACCTCCTTCACTGAATCTCGGTAAAATAGGGTATAAAATTAGAAAACAATAGAAAGGGAACGAGCTGAATACTCATACTCCCTGAAAAGAAGAAAAGAAGAAAACCACCAAAAACACAAAATCAAAGTAGCTGCTTATATAACCCTACATAACAATAACTGCGTTGCAAACGAATCCGTGACTTTCAGTAAACAAAGGATTCCTTACTAAAAGAAATAACAAATGAAAATCAAATGCCCACAATATCTAGGTAGCATTGCAAGTTTTTTCTGGGTTTTCCTTGCAATATTAACATGAAATACAGCCTACACACATGATTCTATTTATACATAAAATAACTAATTACATAAAAATAAGCATATTAACAATCCTTGTAAAACAGCATTGGTATCTGACAAGTATAAATCCACAATAAGGTTACCTCAAAACCATATACAATCTCCGTTGAACAGTATTGGTATCTGACAAGTGTAAACCCGCCATAGGGTCGCCTCAGATCCATATACAATCTTTATAGAACAACATTGGTATCTGACAAGTGTAAACTCGCCATAGAGTCGCCTCAGTACCATGTTAAAATCTACCAAAGAGGTAACTTAAATCATAATGAATTTCCCCCTCAAATTAAATATAAAAAAACGACTACTTAAGCCTTTCAATAATGCAATCGCACACTTCTTTAATAACCATCCTCTCAATTGTATAGATAGAAACATGTTAAAAAATGTTTTCCAATTCCAAGTTAGTGAATTTATATAAAATTCACCAATAAAAATTAATCAGCTGATTTCACGTTAAGTGTATTGGCTACCTAAAGAAAGCCGATCCCAGGTCGCAACACAAATTGAAGGCAATCATTCTGTTAAACTTTAAAAATTTTTGCTTAGTATACTCAAACCAAATATTTCAAACATCAATAAATCAAAGTCACCTTCAATTTATGTCATAAATGTCAAACTTGAAGTTTTTATTATTATTTTGACAACGATCCTAGGTCATGGATCGAAACATAAATAAAGTTGATTTTAAAAACTATGAGTGGTTTAATTCCCAAAGAAGATTAACCTGAATACACATGCGGTGTGAGAATTTCAGGGAACTATGTAGGCTAGCTCAGAATATAAGTAAGTGCAGGTACGTGTCCAACCAATTTTGAGACGGAAAACCTAATGGCTGCGAAATACCTGCAACTAATGTTGACCGTGCGAAAAGATAAATTGGAAGTATATTAAATCGCCAAATGGTTAAGTGTTGGGGGAACTTGGCAGTCACAGACTGCTTACCTCCCTTCACAACCATTGAAGGTCGGAGAAATAGGGCATATAACTGTAAAACAATAGAAAGTGATCGAACTGCATCTAACAAGAAAGAACATCGCCTATGAGGAAAGACAACAAACATCGAATAAGAAGAAAATTGTTGAAAGCATATGTGTGGAGCACAGCACAGTATGCCTATGAAATACGGGAAGTCTGAAATGCAGACAGAAAAACGGTAGCAGCCTTTTGAAATGATGTGCTTCAGATGTATGAGGACGATAGCATGGACAGACAAAGATAATAACAAATAAGTTACAGAAATAGTAGGGAACAAGGATATCTGGGGAAAAGAGAAATAGTAGGGCGGAATACGTTCTAAGGCATTTTTGGGGAATAGTATGTGATATATTACAAGCATAGATAGGAAAAAGAGGTAGATGTAGACCTAGATCAGACAGTTATAGATGCAAACTGTGCTTATTTCAGGGAAATCTGTAGGTTAGTTCAGAATAGGGAACAATGATGGTACGCGTCTAACCAGTTCTAGGACTGAAGACCTAATGATGATATGCATGCCCTTCAAGATTCCTTGATCATCAATCAACTGATAGGAATTTGCACCAACCACTTTATTAACACTATATGGACCCTAGTAAATAAGGAAGAACTTTGCAATACTTGAGTCAAGTGCTGATGATACTGAATGCGTCTTTACAAGTACTTCATCACCAGTTTTGAAAATACTAGGTTTAATGGTCTTTTCTAATCTAATTTTCCTCTTGGCCGCTTTCGTTAAAACCCGCTTTTGAGCTAAATAAATGATTTGTTGTGGCGATAGACCACTTCTGGCTATTTTTGGATATTCAACTACCTTATGGATGTCACTGGGTACTTTTATCTCAAATTGCAAAACCATAGGGGAAAAACCGGTCACACTATGTATTGCTTGATTTATTTGACGTTCCACTTGGTCAATAAAATATGCCCACTTGGTGTGCTTGTCGAAACAATAGGTACGTAGTAAACGGCCTATTTCTTTATTAACCCGTTCGGTTTTGTTACCTTCCGGGAAATATACCGAAGTAAATTTTGTTTTAGTTCTTCGCTGACCAAGTTCCTTTTCCCATATCTTGGAGTGGAATTGAGTTCCATTACCCGTTAATATGGCCTTCGGCACCTGGACTTTTTCAAAATAATCCTTAATCAATCTATTTAAAATTGACTTTGCCGTGGCTTTCTTTAACGCGTATAGTTTGACAAACCTCGTAAAAGAATCTACTATGACTAACAAATAAGTACCCCCCCCCCCTCCTAGATACTGGTAACGACCCCATTAGGTCTAAACATACCAATTCCCCAGGGCTCTGTGAAAGGACTGAATTCACCGTACCTACGGTTCGCTTACAAACCTTCGTATTTTGGCATAGCTCACATGTACGCACCACCTGGTGAATATGGTGGTACATTTTTGACCACCAAAAACTCTCTTTTATTTGCCCATACACTTTTTTATAACCATTTTCATTTTCCTTTAGCATTTCCAACTTTTTGTTTATCAATTTTTCTTTCAATTGATCTTCGTTTAGTGTTCTGAAATTATTTTTCAGTTCCTTATATTTAATCGTTAGTTGGCGGCAATACAAATCTAGTGTAACTCCATTACACTAAGGAACATTTAATTTTGATTCAAACCCTATACATCGCGAGAGTGTATGCGCTAATACATTGTCTTTTCGATGACAATAAGTAATTTGAAAATTAAATTCTTGGGCAAATAAAGCCCAACGAGCTAATCTGCCTGTCGTTAACTTCATAGACAACAAGAATGTCAAAGCCTTATGGTCTGTGACAATAGTAAGGCACTGACCCAAAACAAGGGTATGCCACTGTTTGAGTGCAAAAATAAAAGCTAAAGCTTCTTTTTCCGCTATTTTGTAATTTAATTCAGCCCCATGTAATACACGACTAGTAAAAGCAATAAACTGCTTGTCATCATTATCCAGCTGAAATAATACTGCAGCAATTGCACGTCCCGAGCTATCGGACTGCAAAAAAAATTCTTTGTTAAAATCAGGGTGAGCGATAAACGTTACTTCCAGGAATAATTCTTTGACCTGCTCAAAAGCTTTTTGGTAAGTTTCGTTCCATTCCCAACAGACGTTTTTCCTCAATAGTTCTAATAAAGGACAAGATGTTTCAGCCAACTTTTCGCACAACCTGCGTTCATAGTTCACGAGCCCTAAAAACCCTCTCAGTTTATTTTTAGGGACAGGGAATTTTTGTATAGATTTTACCCTACTGGGATTTATACGCATTCCCTTTTTGGAAATTATGTGACCAAGGAACTCGCTCTCTAACTTATCGAAATTTGATTTACGCAACTTAATGGTGAGATTACATTCTTTAAATCTTTTAAATACTGCTTCTAAGTGTCGCAGATGTTCCTCTGGATTTGACGAAAATACTAGAATATCATCAACGTACATTAAAATAAACTCGTCAAAAGCTCCACCTAATACTTTTTCATGCAACGATAAAGCTCGCAACAGACGCCGATAACCCAAAAGGTAATACATTGAAACAATATATGACCCCATCGTACAAGAAGCCAGTGTACTTCCGATCCTCTACTTTAATGGGTATTTGATAGTACGATGACGTCATGTCAAGGGTAGATTGAATCTGACCCTGCTTACATTTTATTAACAACTCGTCGGGTAACGGTGGGATAACGTGGTCATTTTCCATTTTCCCGTTCAAAAACTGTGCATCTAAACAGATACGAATAGCCCCATCTTTCTTTTTAACGGTCACCAATGGCGACACATTCCGTTTTACATCCAGAAATAATGCCATTTATTAACATAGCATCGATCTGGTCCTTAACCTCATTGCGATAAGCAACTGGGATAGGATAAGATCTTTTGAAAAAAGGCGTTTTGTCTTTCATGACAAGCTTATGTTCATACAAATTAGTGCGGCCTGGTGTTTCTGAAAACACTTGACTATAGTTTATTAGTAATTGGCAGAGTTGGTTTTTCTCTGCATCATTAAAAGTCTCAGCCATACTGGCTGCCCTTTCTATTTCAGCGGCGGAATATTTATGTTTCGCATATGCATTACGTAAATTTATGAAGTTAAGCTTTAACAAGTTTTCTGTTGCGTTTACTTGGCAAAATTCTAATTGTAATTTGGATTCGGCTAATCTAATAACCCTTCCCGCAAAATCAATTTCTGCTTTTGTTTGAGCCAACCAATCGCTACCTAAAATAATTTTTTCGTTTAGACGTGGAATTACCACACAAGGAATATCAAACGTTGTATCATTCAACGTCACGGGTAACAGGACTTGTTCTCGAATCACGGTTAATTTTCCCGCAATAGCTACTGCTACCGATACATTAGATAGAGGAAATACTGGTACCGTATTCCCCAAAGTTTTCAGGTATGTGTCTGATATTGCAGATACTTGACTGCCGGTATCGAGTAAAATATCTATCGTCTGATCTTGTACTACCCCTTTAATTATTGGTGCTACCTTATTTATTTGTGAAACCTCCTGTTCGTTATCACTTAATAACTCCTTTGGTTCAATGGTACACTTTTTAATAAGCCTAACTTCTTGAATTCCCTTTCGTTCATCTTTACGCTCCTCTTCGTTTCTTTTCAAATTTTCTCTATTTTCATTTGAACTTGAATTGAACCGATTGTTGTTTAAATAACCTCTATTACCTCGCCAGTTTTCATTACTTCGATTATGCCCCCAATTTCCCTTATAATCAGTATCCACTCTATTATTATTATTCCAATTAGAACGTGTATTGTTTGTATTTTGGCTACTGCCCTTTTGCAAATTTTGATTTGTTCTGTTCCCTAACTCAAAAGTTTCATCAATTTTTCTTACAAATTTTTCCTACTCGTTGATTGAAGCAATGCCCGCAATAATATACTTCTCTGTACATCCTGTGTAAAATGTTTACCCAACCACTCTACCAAAGTTTTCTCACTAACCTTCTCAGTCAAAAAATCGGCTTCTGTGATCAACCTCAATACGTAATCCGCGCGACTACCTGCTTCAAATTGTCCGTATTTTAATTTATAATATAATTCTCGTTGATGATCTACATTCCAATACCTTTCACCAAATAATTTTTCAAACTTTTCATAATTATTAAACCAACTTTCCCGTGCAGCTGCCCATTCTGCCGCTGATCCCTCTAAACAACCAATGGCCAAAATAACCTTTGCTGTTTCAGTTACACCAGCGCTCTCAAATAATTTATTAATTTTCTTTAAAAATTGCATGGGGTGCATTTTTCCATCAGACCTAAATTTTATTTCTGACCCCCCCCCCCCCAAATCACGCCAAACTGAAAGAAATTTCTTATTTTCCACTTCTAATTTAGGTACTATAATATCCGTAGGCAATAACTGTACATTTACCGGTTGCTTATTTTCAACATTTTCACGAACTGTTTCAGCTAATTCCGTAATACTACTTTGCATTTTAATCATATTATTTGATAGGTGTAATAAAACAGCTTGCAATTGGGCTAAACCTAATTCTGTAGATTCGTTTGATTCCTCGTTGTTATGCATTCTTTTTAAGCAAACTATTATTATAGCAAAACTTAACCTAAACCGGTAAAAATTTCTATGTGAAACGTTCAAAATTGTTTGTAATTACAATATAAAACACCTTTATTTATTTCTCGGGTAACCTTAAAAATACTACACGAGAATCGTTTACTTTAATTATTACGCTAACTTTTTTTTTTTTCTTAAAATGCAACGCACGCTGTTCGTTGACCTCTCATTCTGAACGTAAACAATCTTGTTGCACCACTGCCAGGGAATAAACAGTTCAAGGTTATATTTGTGTTATTTGTTTACGCAGCCCGCTGCGTGTTTTCCTTTTCAGACAAGTTTAACGGTTACATGCAGCACTCAAAGTTTTCGACATGCATTAATTACAATTGTTCATATCAAACCTGATGCATTGAAAACTTCGTTGGTCGACTGTAACCCTTACACGTATTTGGCTTTTTGAAAGTATATTTCTTCTTTAAAATGCATAAGCTTTTATTTCTTTTACGTTTTTTGTCGGCAGATCCAACCATTAATTATCCAAGCGCCACCTTGGGCGCCAATTTATGTAGTGCTCAAATCCATTGCTGGCTACGCCTCTAAAAGAACACTAACAAAAATAATTCTGGATAAAAATCACGAACTCTTTATTATAAATACAATCTCAGAAGATTCTTGGACAAAAAAAATGGATAGCTGGAACGACTTAAACGCTATTTTAAAAACTAATGATAAACAATGTAATAACGTAAGACTTTTTTAACGTCTTGCAACATTCAAAGCTGAAACCCGAATCCCCACTTATCAGTTCACTCCACACTTCGGCGCTTACGCACTATTAGATTTCCTGACTGTACACGCCTCTTCCGGTAGGAGGCAATATTTAAATTGTAGTAACACATGTCCGCACTACAGGTTCTAAAGCACTGTTTAGGGAATTGAATATATTCAATATATACCAATTGTATGTATTTGAAGTTCTTAAACATTACAAAAAATTTTCCATAAAAAAAATCTCCCCCACAATTATGACACAAAAAGTAAACTGGATTTAGATGTACAAATGGTCAGAACCTCAAAACCAATCACTCAACAAAGCTTTAAGTATATAGCTCCACGTCTATATAATTTACTACCAAAAGAAACTAAGATGTACACGCGCGGGGGTCTTATAAATTTATAAATCGACTTACCTCCGCGGTGTTTTGTTTTTCTATGCTGCAGTTCCTATTCTTTCAACCAAGTGGACTGTATGCGAATTGAGTTTATATGTTACGTAACACTTGCACTATGTTTTTTAGGGTTTAACAACGAAAGTCTGGGGCACTTGACTAACTTACGGTACACTGAAGGAAGAAACCGACGACCGTTCTGCTTCAATATCCATAAGCAAGTGTTTGTTCACTACTCTGTCCACTTATTCACACATGCCCAACGAATTTTTATGGCAGGATATAAGGGAACAAGGGATGACAGTTTTACTATTAGATTTACGACTACAAAATTTACGACTTAAAATTAAACACGCAAACGTGCGACAAAGAGACCGAACATAAGATATCAATTTACTCTTATTTTATTAAAAAAGTAAAAAGTTGGATTGCAGAGTTTTGCTTGCCTGATTAAATATGATGTTTCTTTGTTTAAACAAATATGTTACATTCTATTGGTTAAAATGCATATTCTAAGTAGATTAGTTAATTATGTATTGTGAATATGAATATTTACCTTGTTTAATTATTTTTGTTCTATCCTCGCGCTCAAGCTCTATTTAGCTTTTGCGAGGTAATTATTTACTTTATTTGTATTCCTTTCATTTGTTTTGTAGTTTTTATTTTTCTGTGTAATGCAAATATTTATCTATTTTATTTATATTTATTTGCTTATACAAAGAGCGAACAGCGGTAATTGAATTTGATCAGAAACTTAGAGAAGTCAATATTAGGAAAGAAGTAAAGCACATATGTGCGTTATCTCCAATAATTTTAATTTGTATATTGAAGAAGCAGTGAATACTGTCAAATACAGAAAGACAGATTAAAGAGAGTATTACTGCCCCTGTTTAGCGGGGGTCTTATAAATTTATATATCGACTTAGCTCCGCGGTTTTTGTTGTGCTAAGCTGCAGTTCCTTGCTCCTCAACTAAGTGGACTGTATTGGAGATTATAGTACGTGTTCCGTTGCACTTGCACTGTGTTTTTTAGGGGTTTATCGATAAAGTCAACGGCACTATTGACAAACTCACTTTTACCGAACGAAGAACCGACTGTTCTGCTTCGATATTGATGAGAGAGTTTTTTTCGTCACTACCCTTACTCCAATTTACACATGCACAAGGAATTTTTACGACAGGATATAAGGGAACAAGGGATGACAGTTTTACTATTAGATTTACAACTACAAATTTACGACTTAAAATTAAACACGACAACGTACGACAAAGAGACCGAACAGCTCCTGTTAATATTTGCTCCAACATAAATGAAAATATTATAGGGTTTTGCAGTATGTTTAATGGTAAATATATACAGCTCATGTGATGTATTTTCCGGTGTGTAGATATAAAAGTAAAGCGTAATGTATTTCCTTGTAGACTGAATAGAAGTCGCATGTACTTTTAAAGCATATTCTCGTGTGTAAATAATCTTCTATACTTATAAAAATGTGTTTTCATTCTAAATACAAAACCATTGAATTTCATTGTGTAAACAATTAATCGTTACCTTAAAAAAACTAGGTTCATTTCATTATCCATAAAGATATATTCGCTTCATTCGCCATAGATGGCATAGAATAGTGTCAGTTTAACGCAATTTTATTTAAAACAAAATTACATTCTTGTTGAAAATAAGACTAATCTTTAAAAATATGCATCCGTGCACTATACAAATCGATGCAAATCTTTTGCATTTGCAAAGACGTTAAGAAATCAATTCAAGCTTGAATTAATTGCATAATTTATACTGAAATCTGTACTTTATTAATATACAAATCAACCATAAAGAAAGCAAATGGGTACTTGAATTATTTTCTCGAGAGTAGATCATTTAACTTCTAGAATTCTCTGGTGCATTATTATAGACTAATAAATTCTTAATAATTTTTACTAAGAAATACTCTTGAAAGCCAATTGGTTCGCATAAGCAAATGAACGCCTCAATACAAAGGAACTCACGACCATTACAAAGTCGTAAAATGGAACTGAGATAAGCTATTGCGAGTGCAACTACTCTATGAATTACAATATGAAAGAATGAGATAGTAGCAGGTATACTTCGTGCATTAGACAAGGGTAAATAGCGCCTTTTATAATGAAACAAAAATCACAAATTTGACACCAATTTGACCAATACAAAAGCATATAGAACATTCAACATCGTTTCTTTCAAAAAAATTATTTTGAAGTACTTATTATTAAAAAAAAATTGTTCCTTACCTTATTTTAAATTTACAGAACTAAATTTCTTGTTTTGTTTTTGGATATTTTACCTGACTTTGTTTATTCTCATACTTGTAAGGTTTGGTTGGCCAAAAAATCCTTGACACACTACTAAAACGTCAGAGTATTTCGAACTCTGAGCACAAGCTTTCCTGGTAAAAATCGTTCACAAAAAAAATTATTATATGAATAACACTTATTATTCTACCGTAAATTAAATGCAAATACTCCAATATCAATTAAAAATAAATCTAAAAGTAATACTTGCAGAATCTACAAAAACACTCCTTATAATTAAATATGTTCTTATTTTAAATTGACGTCAATTCAGCTTATAAGATTTTCCATATTTAAAATCCTCATTTCAAACAACAGTTACTAAAGTAGATTTTAGATTAAATCTTTATTTCGATTATTTAATAAAATTTTTAAAATGGCGTTATATTGAAGAATTTTCCCCTTCGTTGTAATTTAATAAATTTTGTTTTGTATGTAATTTGCATTTAAAACATCACTTCTATATTCATTGTACCATCGTAATTATTAAATTACAGTATGCTTACTGCATACTTTTTATGGATTTTGTGGGTTTTTTCGTATTCCAATCACTTCTTGGAATAAATGTTTCATTTATTAATTAAGTATTTACGTAGTTCTAAATACGGATGACTCATCTCTTTATATTCCCAATATTCTAGAAAATTCTTTATTTAAAATAAATTTCTGTAATCCACAGAGCAATTAATTTAAACTTTTAATTGCTTTTTAATGCAAAGAGGGTGCATTTTATAGTAATACATATTTACTTTTATTGCAAAACGTGTTTCTGTACACAAAATTAATATTAAAATTGATGTTTTAAATACACATTGATTGTAGTTTTTATGATACATGCATAAAGCTAGTACTATTCTATGCTATTTACAGCAATTGAAAAGCATTTTTATCAAAAATGTATTGATATTTAATAAGTGAAAGTAAATGGCTTTGTATTTATCTTAAAATGATCGATTTGCATTCCCATTGAATGCGTTTTACGGTATCTTACAATTAATTATTTTTACATACACAACTTACGTTACTTGATATTTATTTACAACATGCCTATATCATACAGGGTGATTATTTATACGCGTAATTGCATTTTTTGCTTGTACATCAATGAATAAAAGTATGCTTGTATTATACAGGGCCTAACCATGAATTTACGGAAATTTATATATATTACTCATATTTAGACCAGGGTAGAAAATTAAATAATCACATCAAATAATTTTAATCACCGTGTATAAGGAATTTCATTAAATAATACGCGTTATTAAAACCATGAAGCATAAATAAACTCGGTTGTTTCAGTAAAAATAAGAAATTTAATTTATTTATAAGACGCTTTATATCAAAAGAAGCAGTATTGAAAAGCTCTGCGTGTAATGTAATTATTCTAAACAAAGAGAAATTACGTGCAAAGTTTATATTAATTAACCCTATTTTAAGTAACCGGTAGTAAAACAAAGTGTACATATAATAATTAATATTTAAGTTGTATTCGCTAAAAATGAAAAGGATAGAAATCAATTTTAATTGGAGTTAATTAAACCGTTAATAACATATAATAAGCATAAAAGCTTGTGAAAACCCAATAATAGTCAAATCGTAGGAAGGTTATTTAAAATGTAACGTTTGAACACCCCTGCGTGTTTTTAAAAGGCAATTTCAGTTTAATTTGTTTGGATAAACATGTCGATTCTAAGGATATTGAAAATGATCAGATGCTTTAGCAGGAAATACAGAACACCTGCGTATTTTTAAAAAAGCTCATTCTGCGTAAATTTGGCAAATAATTAATGGTTACAAAGAATCTTGGAGAAACCGGGGCTTAGTATTCACGAGAATGTGCGATACGGGTTTATTAAACCCAGATAACAGTCCGCGTGGACTGAAATAATCGATAATGAAGAGTGTCAATTTGCACCAATAAGAACACGGTAGAGAAGGAAGAGAAAATGCGTCAAGCAAAGACACATATTGTAAAAGGCGGATTCAAGCAACGTCACGGGGTCACAATTGGTTAAAAATAGGATGCAAATATCAGAGGTAGAACAACAATTTCTGTACAAAATCAATTAGTTTTTCTCGGACATGCTTGCGTGCCGTGTGGAAATTATCTGAGATTTGAATGGGGCGAGTGAAAATTGTAAAATCGACGCGTGAGCGGCAGACTGGGAACATGGCATGAGAAATTCTTTAGAATTACCCGTTTTGGGGAACAGACCGATAGACAGGCTTTTGCTATATATACCGAGATGAATAGAAACAAGCTCTCTTAGACTCTTAGACTTTTGACGATTCGATGCGTTAAAAGCTCGTACATACTGTGACTTGATTAAAGATGGTAAACCGTGCATTTTAGTTTGATTAAATAATTTAAAGTTTGCTAGTATATTTTAGTGATTCAAAATAGCTTGTTATTTACGTGTTAACATGAATGTACTTCAGTGCACTTAGATACAAGGTAATAAAATTTAGTTTCACTGTACCAATTAGCAAAATTTACAACGACGAATGTATACACAAAAGTAGGCAGTTTTGGCATATATTGGTGACAGAAGCATGAAGTTATTTGCTATTTTTCGGGGGTGTTAATAATTAAATGGTTCAAATACGTGTCTGGATCCATGAAACAAGGGTCAGATAAACACAGATGAGTTCGGAAAGGCCCAGAAACGACTTTGAATGGATGGTGATGGAGAAAATTTTAAAAGCGTAGAGAATCAGAAGCCGTAATTATAATCCTGTTGAATGGTGTGATTAACTAAAGAAACGATACTTTGAAACGACGAGGACAGTAACCTTCAGGTAAATTATACTATTTTGTTTGACATTTTGTGTGTATTGAATGACTTTATAATTGATTTACTTTAAATGGACATTAGTGAAATTGTTCTAACCATAAAAGTTTAATTTTAAGATGAAATTTAAGTAAAAAGGGGTATTTTGTTTTGATGTTCGGGAATATGATGAAACTTTGGGTATGTCTTTGAGCTCAATTAGACAAACCTGGTTAATTAACGTAAAGGGTGGTAGATGCTCCTTTGTACTCAGACTCGGTCTGCTTATATTGTTATATTAATTAGTAGGCATCCAACAAGGACTTGAATTCTGGATGCACGTTAAAGTGATAATAAAATTAATTTTGAAATTCCTTTTAAAAACTGAATTTTATGCTGAAATTTAATTTGAAAATTTAATGTATTCTGAATATTGATGTAAATAGAATTAACGTTGATGTTTGTGGTAGGAATGTGTTTAATTTTTATGAATGAGGAGATTTATAAAATTAGGTGAGCAGCCGAGGCGAAAAGAATAGTTCACGGATTTGGAGGTTTCACAGCAATATATATATATATATATATATATATATATTATAGCGGTTTTAAACGGTTAAAAGTGAATAAAAATGAAGCAATTTCAAAACACCCTGTATAAAGGAAACAATCAGAAATTACGTGCGAAATTTATTCCAGTTAGTTCATTTTTAAGTAACAGGAATTAACAAAATTTTACAAATAATGATTAAAATTTAGTAGGTTTGCAAAGAAAATCAATGGTAGAAGCCAATGCAATTAATTTCTTAATTTTATTGAGTTTAATTAAACGGTTATTTACGTATAACATGCATAAAAGCATGAAAAATCAATAAATCCAAGGCGAATAGCGTTCGTTATAACAAACAAATAAATCGGTTGGGTTGAAATACCATGAAAAGAAGCTCCTAGAAGTGTTGTGTTAAAACGCCGGTTAATTAAGCACCAGCGTGTTTTCTAAATGTCAAGTTCCAATTATTTTTGTAGATAACAAACAAATATCGGGTAAACGGTCGGATGTTTTCCCATTAAACGCTAATGAGCGGTTATTTAAAGCATATATTTTGGGTCCACATGGAGTTGTAGAACGCGGTCAGGAATATCGATTTTCTATCACTCAAGCAAGGTTAGAAAGAGACGTAAAATATGCATAAGCAAGGGACAACGGTAGTATAAGCGGGATTTGTAGAACGTCAGTGGATAGACGATTGGTTGATATTGTTAGTTGGACATGAGACAAATACGAGAATAGTGTATATTAATTTTCAGAAAATATCATAACGACGCGCTGAAATTCGCAGACTTAGAAATCGGTTGAGCTCAAAATTTTAAGAACGTGTTGTTGTAGTTGAAGGATTTCGGGTGAATGCGGCCAGGAGATGGCAGCCTAAATTGTATAAATACGTTTCGAAAATATAATGAAAGCCCTTAATATTTCGATCGCTTCAGACGACGTATGAAAGTTATCACGAGTTTGTAAGTATAATAAAATTATTTTAAATTATATTGCACGGTGTTAGCCTCATAATTTGTACGCAACTTGTGCCGAGTTTAAAATTTATTGAGGTATTACCTATATTTTTTTTAACAAACTCGTGTAGTGACGTTATGTAAAGCGGATTAAATTAAATAATCATGAAAGAAGTATAATTAATTTGGATTTGGAAATTGGATACACCGTGAAGGCAGCGCTAGCAACTCAACTTACATGGGGTTCTTCTACTAATAGCTAGAAGCGGCCTGCAGACCAGAAAGAAGCAAATACATGGCATCGTCCACGGAGCAGAGATCTTCTAGAAATTCCAGGTAACGCTTTGAAATTGTGTTGTTATAAACTATGAATATTGGGTGACGTATGAGAGTGATTTTGAAGGTATCGTGCATTATTTGGCGTATTGAACATAATGCGGATAACTAACTTTATTATGGTATTTGAATAGAAATTTGAAGGTGTATATAAAGCTTATTAACATTCCATCAGGAATTTAAATTTTGTAAAGAGTACATGGGCTGTTTTTTTAAGTTTGTTGTAAGAGTATGTGAAGTATAAGGGCATACATTATTCATAATTAACTGGGTTATCTTGAGCTCACCATACTCCAGAGTTACGTACATTTAAAATAAATTATAAAGAAGGAATGAGAAATAAGGTATTATTCAGGGCCCATTTACTCCGGGTACAGTCTATGTGTTTGATAAGTTAAATTAAAATGCAGGACATTACAAAATAGGATTTATTGAGGTGTAACTTGATCACTGAAATGTGGATAATATTGAATTTTATTTGTAAATAGTGATAAATAAAAGATTGTATGTTTGTTGTATTTTGTGGTTTTATTGGGAATGTGCGTGAACGATAGAGAGTATGAGAGTGAATCTAGATATCCAAGAGGAGGTCCAACTGAGCTAGCCGGAAGCAGTTGAAGAAAGCAATTCAACCGGTGAAGAAGAGAGAGGAACGGGTAAGAAATTATAATTTTTGAATTATGTAATTTTTGAAAATTTTCTATTATGTGCAATTTTCGAGTTTTGATAATTTAATAAAATTTTTGAATATATTTTGTTGGTGAGACTTTTACCCAAGTTCCACGGCAATATATATGCAACATAATTATTTTGTAAAGTACAATGAACATTCTGCGACACAAGAGCTTTTCTAATGTTAATTAATTAACAATAAAAGATGCCCTTTTCCAAACTAATGTCAAATGGAGATTTAAGATAATATGGATGATTTTTTGCAAACTGTGATTTGAACTTCAATTTAAAATTAAACCTGGAAGGATTTAGTACCGTTGAAGGTAATAAAAAGGAAATTTTTGATAAGTGCTCTTTTAACAAATAGTCGTAAGTATAAAATTTTCGATTTCTGTTAATTGAAATATTTGAATGTTTAGTAATTTGAAGCTAGAATGCCCTAATCATATAGTTCTTTTTTGTAAGCGGATAATTAACAGGAAATTTTGAGGTTGAAATTTGACGCATTTTTATCTTTAATAAATTTTGTCATGAGTTATTGGCTAATCACCCTGACAAGCATGGTAATAAAAGATAGGTGAATTATCCACGTAGAATTTAAATAGGATTTTATAATTTTTAACAAGGATTAGGCAAGAATTATTTTTAAGTAACTTGTAGGATATCTTTTCTATTTAAAAGTATTCTTTATTTTAATATCGTTTACAATCACAAGTTAGTTTTGATTTATGTGACATTTCCCTTTAGTATTATAAAACAATACACTAAATACGTTGATCTTTAGTTTTAATTTAATAGTCCTTCTTTTGTATAAGTAATATAAATAATTATGATCACATGTAATTTTCCAATTGGTAAAGCTTTGAATTATGTCCCTAAATACACAACTAGTGTATATATGAATCTGTCATTTAGGATGGTTTTCTTGTTTGTCCCTCTCTCAAAGTGTGTGGTTATCTTCGAATCAGAATAAATTTTCGCACTCTTGATATCTGACTGTTTTTTTGTGCACATGTCCTTTCCGGAAAAGAAGTTCTTTCTAAGGCGAAGACATCGTATCTGGTATGTAAAAGGTGTATTTTCTTTTATTCTTGTTAAAATACAAAAATATCGTTTTAGAATATTAAAATGTATGTGGAGAAAGCCTACCTGAATTACCCGTTCAAAATATTTATGAATGGTAAGTTGTTCGCAGATAAATTTTCAGATTGTTTCCTCGTGGCGTATTATATAACTTCTTGTAACATGATTATTTTCTAGGGTACTTTGGTGGAGTGTCTAATTATATATTCTAGGCTATCTAAGCCTATGTATTAAATCTACTATCTACAAAATATCTATTATCGTACAAAAATTTTGTTGGCGTTTAATTACCTTCTAAAAATAAATTAAACATCCCTTAACAAAACATATGGTTGTGGAATAAAAAGTTTGGCTCTTAGGAATTTGAAGTTTGAGGTTAACAACCAAACTAAATATGGATGTTCGTCTTAATAAAGCTGTCTGAAGAAACTGAAACTTCGATAATTCTGAACAATCCGGAGCTCAATACTTAAGTATACTTTTTGTTCACATTATATAAATACAGATATGAGAGTTATCTTACTTACTTTTGTGACAGAACAATGTGCATGTGTTTCAGTTTTATCTCAAATATCTAGATAAATAATGCATTTAAAATTATAAAGTCATATGTTTTACTTACCTATTATATGAACTAATTTAATATTACATTTACTTTCCTGGTATAACCATACAAGTGTAAACATAAAAGCTTTCATGAAACTTTTTGTGGTTATGAGATTACTTTCAACAAATGTTTAATACAAATTCTCTTTACTATGTTAAATACAACAAAGCATGTTTATGATTTCTTTTTTACTTAAAAGTTAATTTGAAATAATTATTTTAGATTTTTTAATATCTTATCTGGTAGAGTTTGACATTTTTAAAATTATGAGCGAGTATATGTACTGCACTTAGTGATTTTATCAAATGAAAACTTGATTTAAAGAAAATAAGGGAATATATTTTGCTTTTCTAATGTTATTAACTAAACGTCAATATACAAGTTGTATTAAGGTTATTTTCTTTTGTCATATTTTAAATTACATTCCTATAACTTATCTTGGTACAATTTAACTTTGTTCTTAAAATATCTAATGAGTAAAAACCCCTGAGATTAGTCTTTTGCAATCTACCGCAGCCTCCCAAGGTCGACGCTAGTCCCGCCAGAGTTTTGTTTAG
Source organism: Platerodrilus igneus (assembly GCA_036346225.1). Taxonomy (NCBI): domain Eukaryota; kingdom Metazoa; phylum Arthropoda; class Insecta; order Coleoptera; family Lycidae; genus Platerodrilus; species Platerodrilus igneus. The sequence continues at coordinate 7,728,403 of JARFIW010000229.1, read as the reverse complement.
ACCCTGTTGTACACCCATACCTACCTGTAAAAAGAAAGGGTGCAAAATTAAGCTGTGTCTACACTGTTTTATAAATTCCTTTGTATGAAAGAAAAATGTTTTTGAATGTGTGTTTTTTGAAATTGCTGTGTTTTATTTCATTTTGTAAATTGCGAGCTTTAATTATGTTTTGCGATTAATAGAAACAGATGTATCAAATTTTTATAAAGAAATGTTTTTAAAACTTCATAAATAGCCAATTACGAATAAACGCGCTGATACAAAGGAATTTGTGGTGCGGCTATTAAAATCCATAAAATTAAAACAGAGTTAAGATGAGGGATTTTATAGTCTTATGCGTTTCAATAAGATAGAATGAAGCGTGGCCAATAATCTTGTGAATTAAACTAGGATAAACGACACGTTTTATGATAAAACAAATCATAAATTTGACACTAATTGGATCGTTAAAACGCGAAGACGATTTAAATTCATACATCAGTCGTGACTAATTTTCTAGATAAATTCGGAAGAATTTCAAATGTGACGTATTGAGATTATTTTGTATAAAAAAAACTGGAACTTGATTAGAACTATTCATTCGCGTTGCATTCTTTCTAAAGCCAAACAACATGTAAGATTGCATGTAACAATTGACGTTCGTCATATAAGATTTAAAATGAACTTGTATGCTTTAAATTAGTTTTGTGAGTAACATAGAAGTTCTCAACTGCAATATATTAATGAAGCATCATTGATTTGCAAAATACAATAAAGATTGAATGTTCTTTGATACAATAGCTAATCTAAAGTTAACTAAATTACTGTACTAAATGAACAAATACACTTTGAATGATTTGTAATCAATCTCGTCAGCGTTCCCCAATTATTGATAATGTTCATGTCACTGTTTAAATTAATGTTTTCTGTATTAATAGTTGAATGATTATATAACAATCTATTTATTCTTTTTAAAGGATAATTATTATCTTTTAGAATTGTTCTTAATTTATTTAAATTTTTGTGATATAATTTAAATATATTACGAACAATTCTAAAAGATAATAATTATCTTTCAGAAATAATAAATATACTGTTATATGATCATTCTACTAGTAATACAGAAAACATTAATTTAAACAATGACATGAACATGACTTTTTTTTCTTAATTTTAATTTTAAAATTGAAAAATCCATGATTTGCCAACATGCATGGGACTTCAGTCATAAAATAAAATGAGATGTAAAAATTATCGACAAAGAAGAAAACCATCAAAAACGCAAAATTAAAGAAGCTGCTTATATAACCCTACATAAAAATAACTGCATAGCAAACAAATCTGTGACTTTCAGTAAGCAATTGATTTCATTACTAAAATAAATAACAAATGAAAATCAATTGCCCACAATGTATAGGCATATTAGCAGCCCCTGGCTGTCATAAATGTCAAACTTGAAGCTTTTATTATTTTGACAATGATTCTAGGTCATGGATCAAAATGTAAATAAAGTTGATTTTAAAAACTATGAATGGTTTAATTCCCAAAGAAGATTAAGAAAAATACTAAACAAACCACAACAAACATACAGGTAGTATGAACATTACTAATAATAACACTTTACAATACCATTCCCCAATAAAAGAACTGACAGCAAAGCTATTTAATATTTTTAAAAACTTAACATAAAAATTGCAAAAAAAATATACTAACACTAAGCAACTTATTTTCAAAAATTAAAGACAAAATTTACCACCAAATCAGAGCTGTTTAGATTGCAATAAAAAATACGTTTGCTAAACATCACACAATCTAAAACAAATAACTCAACACAGACGTGACAGCCGTGTTAAACCTAATGCATGTGCATTGATTATACATGCAAATTTAAATGTCTCATAAGATATCTCTTCAAAACCGGTAATTCTGAATATCGTACACAATAAACATAAAAGAGAATTTCAGGAAATGTGCTACATTTATAGATACTCTAACACCATGAATAAAAAACATATTTAAACAATTTGAGTACTTATATACACATACTTATTATGTTCTCAATCTGATGATAATTACTCTACCAAGATAAATATATTTGTTACATCCTATTCCAATGAAATAATATAATCAACATTGATACACTCACATACACATACATACTTATCAAGTTAAATAAAATCTAGCACACCTTTCTCTCATAATTTGAAAACAAAAATTTTATATACAAAATCAAACTTTCCAAAAATTGTCACTATATACAAAGAAATGAAAATTTTTAATGTTATACTTATGTTTTTAATGTTTTTAGTTTGTAGAATTGTGCCTTGCTCTTTATATTTATACAGCGCCAATTTATGTATGTTAGTAATTAACATTGTAGTAGCATTTTCTTATTGTAGCACCTTTGACAAAGGATAAAAATATATTCGAAAATTTAGGTGATAAACAAGAGTATTCTTTAATCCAGCAGACCTGAAACCCACAAATCCTTATAAATTATCGCTAAAAAAGTGATATGACAACAGGTACAACAAATTGTAAATTTGAAATCACTGACTTATCTTTTTCTTTGCGTGGTCCTCTCAACCGAAGTAACGAAATTTACAAAATGAAATCACACCGCAATACAAGGTGTCTACTGGGACCGAAAATCCAGAAAGTACTGAAAAGGTGCTGATTTTGTAAAGCAAGTCCGAAAATGCAGAAAAGTGTGTAATTTACACTTCGCATACAAAATTATGCATCTGCTTTAGACACATAAAGAAAATCTTAATTCTATTTTGCAGTTTTTCATTGTGTGTATAAAATAAAATAAATAATATTTTTAAATTTTAACCTGCTTTGGTCTGGGATACAGAGAGTTAAAAATTTATTGACATGCTGTTTTTGTAGAAATTGATTGGAGGTTACTACTTGATCTGTGTGCAGATTAGGTTACTGTTAGCAGTGGCGTAACACAAAACTGATAGGCCCCCTGCAAGAATTACTAAATTAAATTCTAAAGCTGTTTAGTGGGGGTTAAGTTGTATATGTAGTTGTTGCAGGACCCTTTTGTGGACTGGGCCTCACCTGCACCACGGGGGTTGCGGGGGTGAACATTATGCCATTGACTTAAAAATATTTTACTGGTAAAAACTGACCAAACGAGTACAACGGCCTTAAATACATCCATAATCGAAAACAAATTACATAAAATCTCTCTTTAGGTTAGATCCATTCTTCTCTAATAAGTTATTTGTGTTATTTTTTGCTGGAAGATTCGGCAATTAATATACGCTTCACTTTCACAAAAACCTAAAATGAATTGGCGACAGTTCGACAATTCAGTTTTAACTTATTAAAAAGTCAATAAGAAGCATAACCTATAAATTTTTACAACGCACTTCATCCATGAAATTTAATATAATTATTTCAAAATTTCTATCTCTATTCTAATTTGCTAGCCAACAAAATGAATTTCTGACAGTTTTCCACTCTCTCCTATTTTTGTATTTGTTGTTTTGTTTTACAATTTTAGTTCAAACACTCCATACTTATTGTTAGCGTGAGTGCTAGCCATAACGTCTCTAGGTCACTCATTCAGAGTTGCATTTTTCCTTAATCATTACAAGTGGTGGTTTGTGCTTCTGAAATTAGGTGGAGCACAACTTATAACTACAATTAATTAAAACACGAACAACGATCTTATAATGGTTTCATAAAAACTCCATTCAACATGTTCTCTTTGTCGCAAATGAGTCAATCACACTGTTGTTAAAATTACACAAACACAAAATTACTGAATAAGAATATTGTTTATAAAACTAAGCCACAATTTGCATTTCAGCAAATTATGTGTGTATAGCTAACAAGGAGCAACCCTCACCAATGCTCCAAAGATGCACGTGAACACTATGGTGGTGAAACGTTTCAAAGCGTCAAAAAGCTAAAACAAATAACTATTGGTCGTCGCAAGGACGTTTGGGCGAACGTTCATTCTGTGTATTCTCTTTAGTTATAGCACTGTTCAACACAGAATAACATTTCAACGCGTTTAGAAACTGTATCGTTCGCGTACATTATGTGCGACCCTTGAAAGGAGTGTGGATTGTGGTTACGAACGTGTTAAAAAAGTTTTAAAAAAATACTGAAAAATACTTAAATAAAAATATTTTCTATGCACTTTATTCTTGTATGTATGTATGTACTATCATGTAATTTTTCATTTTTTATGTACGCACTCTGAACTAATTAAAGTATGCGATTGTTTTGATCACGCTTCTTTTTCGTTTTTTATGCAACAAAAAGTACTGAATTTTTTCAATTGGGGTACTAAAAAGTACGTAAAAAGTACAGAATTTTTATTCAGTTGTTGCAGTAGACACCTTGCAATATCAAAAAGCATCTATACAGTCAAAAATATTTTCTTTCATACAAAGGAATATAGAACATATACAGCATAGTTTCTTTCAAACATATAAATTATTCTTAACAGGTACCTATTTACTTAATTATCAAAATGTTCCTCGCCTAATCTTGCTGAAAATTTACAGAACTCAAATCCCTTCTCTTGTGGGTGGTTTACCTGGCTTTTATTCCAAATCTTGTAAGGTTTGTTTGACCAAAAATCCTTGACAGATGGTCAGTGTTTCAAACTCTGACCACACACTTTCTGGTAAATATCTTTACAAACAAAAATATATGATTAAGACCTATTCTATGTTAAATTCAAATGACATACTCAAATATCAGTTACAAGCATAACAATCTAAAAATAATACTTGCAAAATCCACAAAGCGTTATCCAATTCGTAATTAACAGCATAAAATGCCTTCTGCTTCTATTTTTAAATTGACGTCAAAATCAACTTACAAGATTTTACCTATTATTTAAAATCTTCATTTATAACATCAGTTACCAAAAGTGCATCTTCAATTTAATTATTTAATTAAATTTTAAAGTAGGTTTTTTGTATCGAAGAATTTCCACCTTCATTGTATATTACATAGTCAAATAACTGCATTTAACAACTTCCATATTTAGACAGAGTTGTGTTTTAAGAATTACATCTTTATTCACAGTTACATCTTATATATTTGATACTGTATGCATACTGCATACTTTAAAACAACTTTTCTCAAAGTAACATGTTCGCGACTTAATGAATTGAATCGAATTACTGAATCGAATCTGAAATTGAATGAATCTCTTTAAGAAAGTTCCTGTTTATATCCAATTTATTTTGACTACTTCGCTCTTTCTAGATTGTATAGGATTCCAATCGAAAGATTCCACACCTACCCTGACACTAGATATCTAGGAATTCCTCATTAGTGTCAAATTGCATGATTTATTTATAATAGTGACGGGTGCCATTTGTCCTTGTCAAATACTACGAGTTTAATGTTCGTGGTGCTCCTTCGCTAATAAATAAGGCTATTATACCTTATCTTATCGATTTTATGGGTTTTAATGATAACACATGGTTTCTTAGAATAAACGTTTATTTATTTACTTAGTTTATTATATGACATTTCTTATTAATTGATGTATTCTCTCGAAAATTCAAGGACTTTATTAAAAAATTAATTTATGTTACACACACACCTCAATTTATTTGATTAATTAAAGCTTTAATTGCTTTAAAACTTACCTGGTGGAAATCACGCGCTTGTTGGTTCTTTGACTATTGTTTTTTCGATTGACATCTGGCAGTTCTCGTCAACGGAAAACATGTATTTTTTATTTTGGTAAAGGAAGAAGGTAACAAAGGAATAGACCCATTTCGTCGACTCTTACATGTCTGCACGTCTTTGTATTCGATGATGGTCGATAGTAAAGTTCCTCCTTTTAGAGGCTTAGTTCTTATCAACTATTGTCTCCTCAACACAACTTCCATGCTCCCACACTAATACTGCAAATGCAGCGGCGTCTTATGGAATATGATTTCAATGTTGGGAGGTGGCGCGGGGCGCACACTGTAGGTCAATATCCTGAAATGCATGAGAACCAAGTCTTCGTGGGATTTACACGTGAAGCTTAGGTTAAAAATGATAAAGGAAAACTTTTTCATGTGAGGTTTAAAAATCTCTTAAAATTTAATGAAAAAGTGAAACATAATTAAAAAAATTGCTTTGCATCTTTTTTCCAGTTCTTGAATTCTTTCTGAAACTGTTCACCCTGCTCCTCACATCTTTGAAGTTGGCCAATGAAAAAAATTCTATGGGAATGGAAACAAAAAAATATGCAATTATTTATTTATTGTGCTGTACCATTTTTTTTGAATTTTACATTCCTTTGTTAATTGATGTTGCGATATTTTTAAAGTGCCGTGTCACACACTAATTATTAAACCTGAGACAAAAATTGTTATAGTCTTTTGGAAAAGAGAAGGATATTGCATCTTATTTGGTTGCAAATCCGCTTTTCTTTGTAATTGTTTGACAGGTTATATAGTATAGCTTTAAAGATTAGGAATGCTCTTGCATGTACAGTTGACCCATTGGCGCGTTTTTGTTTTATAGGTGCAGTTTCACAAAATATACAAAAACAATTTGTAATGCACATATAAAAATCCTTCAGTATCACTGTTAGGTTTTCAAAAATATACTTTAAACATGTGTTCTATTATAAAAACTATCAGTTAATTATATCAGAAAGCCCATAAAATTTTAGTAATCAACAAATTGACTTTAAATTTAGTATGTTTGAACATGTATGGGCATCTTTGACCAGGATCGTTTTTGGTATCGCAGTATTATTATATAGAACTAAGGCCATTACTTGTATATCTATCTACTGCAAAATATACCGATTCAGTTACTTAAATGTGATATTATATTAAGAAAAGACAACCTTCAACTTTTTTTCAATATACTGAATTATTATCCATGAAGTGCATTTTTAGTTGTGAAGTACTACATATATCTTTTTCTAATTTTTAAATAAAATTTATTTTTTTAACAGTTACGTCAAAGTTCGTGGTGCCAACCAAGTAGGTGCAGTTCCCTCAAATTATCGCTGTTACAGATGCCATCAAGGTGGTCATTGGATAAAGGATTGTTCTTTGAATCAAGGAACAGTAAGTATATTATCTACAACTTGTTAAAAATTTAATTTTAATTATTATAGGAAACTGTTGAAATAAAAAAGAGTACAGGAATTCCTCGTAGTTTTATGGTAGCTGTAGAAGGACCTCAAGTTCAAGGTGCTATGATAACTCCAAATGGTTCATTTGCAGTACCAGCACTTGATCATCAGGCATATACAGAGAAACCTCACCCAGCCCCACTGCCCGAAGAAAATAAAACTGAAATTCCTGAAGATTTGGTTTGTTCTATTTGTTCCGATTTATTGACAGATGCTGTAATGATACCATGTTGTGGAGATTCATATTGCGATGAATGTATTCGTAGTTGTTTATTAGAATCTGAAGAACATGAATGTCCTGCTTGTCATGAAAAGGACATATCTCCTGGAACCTTAATACCTAACAGGTAATTATTAAATATCTCACTAACATCTTAACAAAGTTCTTTGCATTGATAAAAGCTAAAATTTGTATGTGTTTAAATTCAGTTAAAGTCATAAAATGACAGTTTTGAATAATATCCTTGAGTTTATTTGATAGCTGGCAGTTTTTGTACTGTAGATATTGAGAAAATTTGTTGTAGGCAAAACAGTTATTACATACAAATTTAAAATACTTAATTCTTTGAACTAAATTCCTGGTTGATTATTATATTCGTATATTTTACCTAAAGCTAATTTTGGGAGAAAACTTATTTTTATGTTCGATATACTTTGAATACTCATCGATGTTGCCATTATTTATTTTACGTAAAACTTGGTTTGAAATTGTAATATTGGTTCATAAATAATTTTTTGTTTCAGATATTTACGCAATTCTGTTACAAACTTTAAAAGCACAACTGGCTATGTAAAACGCGCAGTGTATAAAACTCCACCTACTGTGCAATACACTGCACAAGCACCAACAATTCAAACTGAGGTACTAATCTTTTCATTTGTTTATTTTAAATATCATGTAATTTTAGCCTACAACTACTACAGAAACCAAAGAAATTGAAAAATTGCAAACAGAACCAATTGAAAGTTTAGAGTCTAAGGAAAATGTTGAAATTAAGCCTGATACAATTGATGCACTAAAACCAGAATTGAAAATTGATAATGTTATGGTAATGACTAGTTTCTCTTGTATAAGTATTGCAGTATTTAATTTTAGGAACGAAATGATAAAAATGAACAAGATGTATCTACAAATGCTGTACAAGATTTGAAAAGTACATCGCCTAAAGAAGAACCAAATGGAAGTGCCCTTCATACCATTGTTAGAATACCCAAACGGCCATTAAAAATAAATTCGAATGAACGTTCACCACGACGCCGCTACCATAAACCATCTCCTACATATCAGTAAGGCTTTATGTTAATTTTGTGTGTGGAGTAGGTTCAGGAAGGGTTACTATTTCTTAAACTTTAAATAGTTTTTAAATCAAAGTGTTTGAAAGTAGAACAAAATGGTGCTCTGAGAACAGTATTTGTACCTACGGCCTTTCAATCACTAGTGGAGCATGTTCTCTAGTTGCGCCATCACCCGAAGACAACTAACAGCAAGTTATGTTATCAATTACAACTCAGTTGTGTATTTTTGAATATAACTTAAATCTCAATGCATTTATTTGAAATGTCCTTGACGTTAGATTTATTTATCTCAAATGTTCTAAATTGGCATGCAGCATCATTTGTTTTCTTGGGTAGTTGCCGTTCATTGTTTAATACAAATTGAAATATATAACTACATCAGTGGTTTTATTTCAATTATAGCTTGATTAAAATCGAAACTAAAAATGGTTTTTGGTTCATTTGCTCCAATAATAACTCGTTTGATATGTCTTGAACGAACGTATAATTTTCTTGGTTAATAGATATTGCAATAACCTATAACTCAACGAACATGTATCCAATAAAATTTAATTTTTATTCAAAGAAGCTCGTGTCAATATTTACAAATTACAAACCAATCTATCAATATAAAAATCTGTATTATTAAAGAACTAATATGCTGTTTATAGATGATAATGTATTTCTTCATTCCAAACGTTTTATAAAATTATTAAATTTTATTTTTTCACTTTGCACAATCTTTATTGCATTCTATCAATAACAAAATGAGTTTAAATATATCCTTTTCTAACACTAAAACCCAAATATTTTAAAAGCGTATTCTGATTAACATTTAAAGTAATCAATTTCACTTATAATGAATATTTATTTAAACATTTTTGTTAACAATATCCTCATTGTTCAAACTAAGAAATTTTAGTTACCAATCAATTATTATAGTAGAGGCAACTAATAACTCACTTTAAGAAGAACCCATGGTATTTGACAAATTGTGCAGCAATGTAATAACAAAACGATATAATTTAGTTCTAAAGAGAACTTTTATAGTAGGAAACGAAATAATATGCAAAAGGTAAAAACAACTATGTAAATTGTAAAATGTTATACCAACGAAAACAAAACGCCCTCGACATTTGGGCTGTGTTCTACAGCGCACTAGGCAGATGCAAGGTAATTTCTGATTGGTTGATTATACATTCCACGCCACTGAAACCTGAATATCGCAATCCCTAATTACATATAATGAATTTTTCCAAACTGATCTTTGCTTTCTGCGCATGATGATAGTGGGTTCTTCTTAAAGTGATTTGCCTCTACTCTCAAAGTTATATTTACACAAAATCAATATTACATAAGAAAATTAAGGACTAGCCTAGAAGTGTGCTTCTATGCTTTAAGATTATATTTATTGATAGTGGTGATTCTGTTTTTAAATTATTCTTTATCTTGTTGTATATCTAATTAGGGGATCGAGTATTATTTAAAGTAAATAAAATAGCTTTATGTTTTATTGTATAGTTGTTTGAACTGTTCAACTGACAGCAATGCAAGGTCGTTTCATTAGTTCTTCAAACCAGACTGAATTTGTTCTCGGTTCCTGAACAAGAACAGATGAATTTGAGAAGGAACTGAACGTGCGATATCCAAATCACCATTTTAAATTTGTATCTTTAGATGGGAAGGTCCAATATTCAGCTCTGCCTTCTCTGTCAGTGATAATCAGGTAAAAGTATTAGGTTCATTGTTCTAATTTAATTTCAATTACTACAGCAATTTTTATGCAGATCGCGAGGTCTGCTCCTCCTGAATGTATTTGACATTGTGATTTACTTCGTTTCAGACGAGAAATAAATTTAATTAGTAAGTTACCTTTAAAGAATAACGAAAGCAGCATAAATATTAAATTTTTAAACAATTTGTAGTTTGGGGAAATTTCTGTAGAAGTTTGTTTCAATTTGAAACGTTGGCCCCGTCGTGTGCCTTATAACTTTCAACATTTATTCAATAATTCAAAGTATGCGATTAGCTTTACTCATTTCATCCAGCGACCTGGTCGTTTTGAAGTTTTTTGATAAGCTATTCAGTATCACGAGCACATCAACCCATGTTAATACAATAAGAATTTCTTTTTAAGTATTAATGTTTACATTTAAAGTAATACTTGTAAAGTAAAACTGGTTTGCATTGCATATTTTTAACTTGAAATATAAAATACTAATTGAATCAACAAGGTTGTGAGTCTGAATATACACATATGGATACTGAAGGACTTCGTAAATTATGTTATATATAACAAGTTACCGTTTTTTATGAATTTAGTAGAGAAAGTATATTCCACTAAAATTAAATTTGCTGCTGTTTTCTGAAAGCCTTTGTTTTTACGAATATTTATTGTACATTTTGTAAATAAAATTATTAACGATAATAAAATAACACAAGTATAGTAAACTAATAATTTAAACTAAATTTACTGTTTAATCTGGACAATTGCATCCACAAGTAAGGAAACTTAATACAATTCTTCGATCAATGTTTCTAAATAGGTGAGATATCAATGGTGGCCTACTGGTATTCATTTCTACAATGTTTCCTATCAGATTTGTTCAGTGGTGCTGCTTGATTTTTATATTGGTAAGAGTTTAAGACGACAAGCTCTTTCATAGTCTTGTCTTAGAGTATCCTCAAATAGCTCCAATAGTGTGGTTTGATTACATGTTTTTATTATCGGAAATGATTTTATATCTTGTTTCTTTTGTAATATAGGGTAGTAGGAGCATGCCTCTTATACCCTTTCTTTGCTCTAACTGTATTGTGTTATTACATGTGCTGCGCACTCCTTTTTGATAACTATGTTCACATAGTGAACTCAATATTTTTCTTGGAGTTTTCAAGTTCTCCCTTAGAGTACATCTTGTTTTTTATGAGCCTAGGGCTTGGTGGTGCTCTCTCACTCTCTCACACTAGTATTTGTACAAACAAAATCTTATATTAATCAATTAACACGAATTTTGTAATCTCAATTCAAGTGCATGTGTCCTTTCTACAAAAACACTTTTCTAAGAGAAGTAGTTAAAGGAAAGGCAGTCTTCCCACATAACCAGGGTCTTTCTGGATAGGGCAATGAGAGATGATCATGGGTCTTCTAAAGATATACTTCATACAACACTATAACAATTAAAATTATAAGAACACTAAATAGGGCATTGCCAAGTTCTAGGCTTATAAAAAACAAGATGTACTCTAAAGCAGAACTTGGAACCCAGAGAAAAATATAGAATTTGCTGTATATACACGATTAACAAAAAAGAGTGCGTAGCACCTGTAATAAAACGGTATAGTTAGGGCAACGAAACAACATATAATAATCACTTACTATTAATAAAATATATTTACAAACTACACTATTGGAGCTATTTGAGGACTATTGTAAGACAAGACTACAAAAGAGCTTTGTCATTTTAAGCTCTTGCTAATATAAAAACCAAGTAGTATTACTGACCAAACCTGATTAAAAAAAAAACACTATAAAAATGATTGCAATAAGGTCACCATTAATATTTCAGCAATACAGATCAAAGAATTATATTAAGTTTCCCTATTCTTGGACCCGCTTATCCAAATATAACGGTAAATTTAGTTTTAAGCCATACATTTAATAAATCTATATTCTTAAAAAACAAGCTTTCAGAAAGCAGTAGCAAATTTAATTTTAGTGATATATACTTTCTCCTACTAATTTCATATATAAACAGTAACTTTTAATATAATCACATTTATAACGTTCTTTGATATGCAGATTTGTAGATGCAGACTTACGATTATGCTGCAAGTTTTAACATACAGGTTACACTCTGTTAAAAGTTAATACTAAATCGTAACCAAAGGTACGAATTTTGTTGATTATTTACTTAAGTTTCAGATATTAATTTTTAATAATTATTTGCATAACCTGTGCATAGCCAACCAGTTTTAAGTTACAAACATTAAACGTAGACTTTAATACTTTTGAGTGGAAATACTTATTACATCATAATATAAACAAATATTGTGTAGGTTAGCTTAGTCGCGTTAATGTGATACTGACTTCCTTATCAAACTTCAAAATGAACAGGTTGTTGGACAGCGTGTATAAAGCTAATCGCTTACCTTGAAAATTGAGGAACAAATGTTGGTCACAAACCAACCGGTGGTGTCATATGTTTCGAATTGAAACAAGCAAACAAACAAATCCTTATAGAAATTTTTCTGAACTATAAATTACCAAGGAATTGAATATTTGTTGTCTCCTCAAATCAATATTTTTAATAAATTACTATAACTGATAGAAAAGGTACTATAATTGAAATCAAATTAAATTATTAAATACTTCTACCTGATTACCATTAACAGAGGAACCAAACCTATACAAAACCCTACTATCTAACAGTATAAATCGAAATGGTGTTGTGCATATCTCACGATTGATATTTTTCGAAAGCTATGTTACCTGTTTCAATAACCGAGAGCAATTGTTCTTTAGTTTGACAAACTAACGAAATGATCTTACTGATCTTGCCCTTGAGCAAAGTTCAAACAACCATACGAAAAAGCACGAATCTTTATTAATCATTTTAAATAATACTAGACTTCTAATTTAATAATATGTGAACGCTTAAATAATAATGAATATTAGAAAATTAATTACTGAATTAGCTAATTGGTACACTAAGTGTAGTACTTATAAGCAAGATGAGGTAAATGTTTCTAAATGTGATGCAGTAAATTATTATAAATGCCGCAAAAATAAAGTGTGTGCAGTTGTGACATGTATTAATTGCCATTCATTTTATCATCAGAGTTGTGTTGAAAGATTAAAAAATGTGAAATTGAATAAATCATTATAGTGCTATTTGTTGTGATGACAATATAACTAGGGGTGGGCGATACGGGATTTTGCGTATCGAATATCGATACATATTCTATATCGATATGTATCGATATATCGATCGTGTCGATCGTGTCGATTCGTGTCGATCGTGTCGATGCGTATCGATATGTATCGATGCGTGTCGGTGCGTGTTGATACATATCAATTCGTATCGATGCGTGTCGATCGTGTCGATCGATCGATCGGTGCGTATCGATACGTATCGATTCGTATCGATGCATATCAATACCTATAGATACGTAGCGGTACGTGTATATATATAGCGATTCGTATCGGAACGTTTAGATGTGTAGATTAAGTATACATATCGAGACGTAGCGATACCTATCGGTACGAATCGATACGCATTTATAAATTTGTCTACTCTTTATTTGGGAATAAAATCACAAGATCGTTTTAAAATAATGTATTTACTGACAATTCGATCTTTCACATAAGATTGTTTGTTATCAAAATAATTAAAGTTTCAAGTTTAATATTTGTGACATAAGTATGTATATAGAGGTGTGCGATACGGATTTTGCGTATCGAATATCGATACATATTCCATATCGAATATCGATGCGTGTCGATCAGTGTCGATGCGTGTCGATGCGATCGATACATATCGATGCGTGTCGATACATATCGACACGATCGATACATATCGACACGTATCGAACATATCGGTATCGATATATCGATATTTATTTTTGCTGTATCGGGGGTCGATACGGGGTCGTTCGATCACGTGTCGATATATCGATACGCCGACCCAGCCCTAAATATAACCTCCAATTCCCAAGTTTCTATAAGTTTGAATGAACAGAGTTTACTTTTGAAGGAACTATATCAAAAAAAGGATGTTGTTATTATTGATAAGGATAGAATCATACAACTGTTGCAAGTTAAGAATTATTTACAAGAAAAGTGCTTAGCAAATGTGGTATCTGTTTCTAGAAATAACAACTGTATCTGTGATAAAGGCAAACAGGCTTCTGCAGGTGTTGGTAGAGAAAGTTACACTGTTTTTACAAATAAGGATAATGTACTATTAATCAGGCCTAAAAATAATCAAGCTTCTAATAAAACTTTGGCGGTAGTAAAGGAGAAAATTAGCATTGCTGAACTTGGAGTCGCTATTAATGGTATTAGAAATACAAACGATGGTGGTCTTGCTATCAGTTGCTATTCTAAGAATGATCTGAACATATTGAAATCTGAAATTGAAAATAAACTATGTATCGAAGAACATGCAATCAAAACTCCAATTAAACAGAAACCATATATAAAAATTATTGGCATTCTCGGCGAAACTTCTCCTGCAAATCTTATTACAGCAATTATTAAACAAAATTAATTTATTAATACAACTGCTGATATTAAGGCGATTACAATAAAAAAGATGGTGAACAAATGGATGGCCATTATACAAGTTGATGTAAATACGTATAGTAGTATCTTAGATAATGGAGCAGTATGCATTGAATTTTTGGTGTGCAGTTTATGACTATGTTAATCTTGCTAGATGTTTTAACTGTCTTGGCTTTGATGACACTGCCAAATATTGTCATAAAGAGGTAGGTGTGCTCTAAATGTGGGTTAGTAGACCACCTGAGTAGTGAATGTTTTAACAGTAAAGCAAATTGTCCAAACTGTGCCAAAATGAACCTCAAATATTCTTTATCTTTAGATACAGTGCATTCTCCTTTAGATAAGTCATGTCACACGTGGAGTAAACATTTGCAGATCGCTCGTTCTAAGGTTGATTATGTTCAGCAGTTGTAGCAATTACAGTGTCCACTAACGTTGCCTAAATTAGTAAAAAATACATTTTTCTCCCCACAAGGCTTACATTTACTTTATCAAAATGTTAGAGGACTTCTAACCAAAACTTCTGTATTTAAAAATAATTTGATGACCACCGAGTATGATATATAGTACTTATTACTGAAACATGGTTAAACTATACTATTGGCAATAATGAACTCTTTAGTAGTAATTACACAGTCTTCAGAAAGGACTGTAATTATGCTTTAACAAACAAAACAAAAGAAGGTTTGCTTATCGCTATCAAAAATAATTTCTCTGCAGTTCGACTGGATGGTTACAGTTATCCTTATATAATTGCAATTAAAATTGAGTTTTCCAAGGTTTTTTTAGTAATTATTTCAACTTGTATGGAATGCACTGCAACAGTTGCAGATTTTCGACAATTAGCCAACTTCATGGATTCTTTGGAAGTTTTATTGTTAACTAACCATATTATGTTGTATGGTGATTTTAATTTACCTGCTGTAACTGGGCCTGATTATAAGTTTAAATTGGGGAATATGTATTGTCATATTATGGATGATATTGTTTCTAAATATGATTTGTATTTTTGCAATCATATCTGCAATACAATTAGCAATAACACTTTTGATTTGATTCTATGTAGCAGTTATGTGCCTGTTGTTAATTCTGACTTTCTAGTTGAGGAAGATATGTATCATCCTGCGTTACATATATACATGGTAATAAAATTATCAAGAATTAAACATAATTTCGTTATAAAGCAATATAACTTCGGAAAAACGAATTTTCTTAAATTATTCACGTTACTTAAAAAGGTGAATTGGGAACCATTGCAGCAAATGTTAACAAAGCTGTTGATTGCTTTTACAATCTATTTAATACCTGTTTAAGTCAGTCAGTTCCTATTAGTTCTATTAATGTTAATTACACATATCCAAAGTTGTTTTCCTCAAGAAATTAAATATAAAATTAAACTGAAAGCACATCATCATAAGTTAGCTCTATCTGATCATTCAAATTCTGTAGTCCATTGGCAGAAGTTTAGGTGTCTGCGTTCGGAAATTAAAAAATTGGTATCAAATAGTTATAAAAGTTATATTAAAGACATTGAAGATAAAATTAAGACCAGGCCTCTTGACTTTTGGAAATACATCCAACAATTAAAGAAGGATACAAATTTACCACAATCAATGAAATGGTTAGATGAAAAATTTGAAACAACTCAACAGAAAGTGGAAGGTTTGGCTAAACTCTTTAGTTCTGTCTACACAGGTAAAATGAAGTCAAAAGTCCTTTAATTGTGATTATGATGCTGATGTATTTTCGCATTGCAAAATTACTGAATGTGAAACAATGCAAGCAAAATGCTTAAACCTAAAGCTGCTGTTGGTTTTGATGGGGTGTCAGGTTGTCATTATAGGTTGTGCTGACCTACTTGGCTTGCCTCTAACGAACATCTTTAATCTTTGTATACAAACGACCACCTTTCCTGACAAGTGGAAGGCTGTTCACATCTTTCCTGTTTTTAAAGGGGGAAACAAAGAAGATTTAATCAACTATAGACTGATAGCGTGCATGTCGTCTTTTGCTAAAGTATTTGAACTTCTACTGTTTGATCAAATTTATTAGCATGTTAAGAACTATTTAGTGCCTCAACAACATGGTTTTGTTAGAATGAAATCAACTGTTACTAACCTACTACTGTTTTCACATAAGATTGCTCTGGCTGTGGAATGTAATTTCCAGTTAGATTGTGTTTCAACTGATATTACTAAAGCTTTTTATAAGGTCTCGCATGACATTCTGTTGAATAAACTTGTAGCATTTAATTTTGACCAACATACCATTCAATTTTGGAAATCTTATTTAACGGCAAGAATTCATAAGGTAAAAATTGATAACCGTGCTTCTAAATCATTTATACCTACATCTGGTGTTCCTCAAGGTTCCATTGTTGGTCCCTTGTTGTTTCTTATATTCATTAATGATCTTCCAAAATGTCTAAAGTTTTCACAGTGTCTCTTATATACTGATGATGTGAATGTTTTCAAACGTATTAATAGTATCCAAGACTGTTTCTTGTTACAACAAGAAGTAGATAGAATTGCCAACTGGACCATTTTTAATAGTTTGTCGTTCAACATAAATAAATGCAAGTCGATAACTTTCACCAAAAAGTGCCACCCCATTAGTTTTGTATATAAAATCAATAATGATAGTATCGCTGGTGTATTTAAATTGAAGGATCGGGCAATATTATTTACTTCAAATTTTAGTTTTAAAGAACATATTCAGAGTATTGCTAATTCAGGTGCTGGGAATCTTTCTTTCATTATTAGAAACTCTTACCATTTGCAAAATCTGTCGGTTATAACCCTTCTTCATATATGCTTAATTCGATCCCAACTAGAGTATGCCTCTATCATTTGGTCTCTTCAAGCAGTTACCACCCCTAACATATTAGAAATGATTCCAAAAAGATTTTGTCATTATGTATGTTTTAGAATTACTCGTATATACCCATATTATTCGATATGCATCTCATATAATGATCAAAGGCGATTGATTCATAAGGAAATTAATGTAAGCTTATCAAAATTAGTGGATAGAAGGCACTACTTGGGTGTTGTGTTTATATATCAACTATTAAACAAGATAATTATGCCTTCCTTATCTCTTATTTGCTTTAAGATTCCCTTAATTAAATTGAAACCCGATTTTTTTATTATTTCTTACTACTTCTTCTGATTCTCCAGTTTATAAAGTTTTAGCAGTAATTAATTTAATGTTTAAGTTTAAGAATGATTATTATATTTTTAATAGTTGCTTTAGCTAAATTGTTTCCAGTGCAGTTGCTCACTGCTTATAATGTAATGTGCTGGGCATATGCCTGGTTGGCCAATAAGGCCATATATAATTAACCAGAAGTGACGTCCCCTATCTTTTATCATTGGCAAAATCACTCCTAAGCTAAACTAATATTTTTGCGCCCAAGCTATTGCCTGATATCCACTTTTTAAAAGCAACCCAACAAGCAAAGAATTGAATTTTAATGACACTCAAAATTTTAACCATGTTTATTTATTATCAAGTTTTTCATAGCAATGCTTAGTTACTGATATTTGTACAATCTTTTATTGTTAAATGAGATTTTTCTTTTTGTACATTTTAATGAAAACAAATAAATTTCCATTATTAGTGTTTATTATTTAATCTACTATCAATTAATTAAAAATAACTTTTGATTTCATTTATTGTTCCACACAGTTCACACTGGGTATTTATAAAAAATGTTGTTCGATATTTGTACTTTGTACTTTAATTTGTTACAGCTTCCACATTTAACTTGAAAATGCTTTAATAATTAAGGTAACTACTTTATAAATGGATTAAAATGACAATTAATTGTTTATGATTTATTATTCTTGATTAATCCGGTTTATTCAAATTACTGGTATCTTCCTTGACATCACAGACATGAATTGTTTTATTCTTGTTTACACGTTTAATATTGAAACAATTAAAAGTTGGAACTTATAATAAGTTATTATTCAACATAGTCTTCTCTTAAATTAATACACTCAATGCAGTGATCCTGCAATGCCTCTAACCCTTTAAAAGAAAAGGATTACTCTTGGTCTGCAAACCATCCCTTTTGTTGCTCCGCTAACTTTAAATTATAGAGTTGTTTTTTCAAAACAAAATTAGAATACAAACTGGGCATCTATTAATACGTAAATAAGCAAAACATTAATAAAGGACACACTTATCAATCTCTAAAAGTGAAATTTTTAATATTCCTAAATATTAAAAAAATAATAACTTTCTGCTAAATACTTTACTTAATTAATCCCTTACTAGTGATTAATTCTAGTTAGAAATCAAAATACTCACGATTGAATTTCTTAAAAATCGTATCATCACAGGCAAACCAAGTGCACCCTGAATTATCTCTCGTATGCAGCTTTGTCGCAAGTTACTGGTGGAAACTTGAACAACTCTGCAACTCTTACAGAAAAGAATCATTGCACATGTTATGCGGCTCACGTACAAGCAATAACAAAATTAACATCCAAAACTCCATAAATCATCACTTATTTGCTGTGATAGCATTAATTTTATCACCCAATAACCTATTACAATAACTGTAATGGGATTTACAATGGCGATTGTAAATCCTTAAAATACTTGCACACTTAACAGGTTGAAAGACACCGATATCAAAGGTTGCACCTAATAACTCACTAGCATATTTGCATTAATGCTACATTAAATAGTCAGATTTTGAAGAAAAAATCGACACGTCTATAGACGTCAGTGTCATGCTCCAAAACAATTTTAATATAGTTTGTGACAGTGATGGCCATAGAGTTCCCTCTCGGTCAACATATATTTATAGCAACAGAAAAATACAAATGCGGTTTACACATGCCACATCTTAAACATGGTGCAGGATACAAAGAAGCTTTTCTACACAAGTTTCGCACCTGTACCTTGTTTCTCTTCTTTTATTTTACTTGATACATTGCTTACATTTTAAAAATGTGTTTTGTTTTATAATTATCTGGAATATGAATTTCCTCCAGAAATGTAGGTGACTAACTCCAGTTTTTGGATCCTTCTTTAAATTTTGAAATTTAACAAAAGCTCTCATATCAGTATTACTTTCAATTTGTAGAAGACAACGTATTACAATTTCTCTGAATTTATTGAATGTTGTTTATTTACTCCTTGTATATAAGAAATGAGTTTCAGACTGCTATGTCCAATAAGTGAAACAACACATTTTTATACATACCAATAGTTTTGCGAGGACAACTGTAGTAACTTAGCATCTGGTCACATCTATTTCAGACATATGTTTGTTTTAACCAGCTACTTTGCAAGGTTTCTGTTTTTCGACACCATATTTATTCGTTACAATTATTAATCTGGGTTTATATGCAGTTGTTATTGTATGCATTTTGCGTTTATCTTTCCATTTGTTGACATACACAGTTTCGTTTTTTTCTCCATACGTGTTCGCCAGTACGAATTTTTTTCTGGATAACAATTGCTGGATCGTCTCTGCAGTTATATCTTAAGGTACCAGTAGAATGGGTTTTATATGTAAATAATTTTGTAGACGAGGAGATGCTGTTGTAAAAATTGTCCATATAAACATGATGATGTCCTTTATTCAGATAGGGCCCCAGTAACCTTATTACAAGTTGCTCAGTTTTGGAAGTACTATACAATATTGGTTCATTGTAGTTTGGACCCTGATAAATTTTTATATTCAGAACATAACTGTTGTAGGTGATAAGTTAATAAAATTTAATTCCATATTTTGATTTTCTATTTTTTATAATTGTCGAAAAACTAAGGGGCCTCTGACTAACAACATTCACTTGTCCAGCGATACAATTTCATATAGTGAATATGCACAATTACTATTTTGTATCACTAGATCCAACAAATTTCTATCCTTGTGAGGGTGATCTTCTGCACCAAAAGCATCTCAGTATCTATTCAAACCGGCATCCACTTATAATATCTAAAAATCTATGGTGATAATACAATGGATCGAAACTAAACAATTTTCTTATAAAAAGAACCTTTATCATGTCTTGAAGAAGGCACAAACCAAGAAATTTACACATTTCGTCTTCTATATGGGGTCTAAATTCTCGAAATCGGTTGTGTCTGGTTTTGGGGTGGTCTGCATCTACAAGTCTAGAACCATAATTATTTGTGCAAGTTAGTAAAAGATTCATTACATCATTATTCCATATTTGTCGAAAAATATCTATTGGGGACATTTATATCCCATCAATTTATATACCCCTTTGATTAACTTCAATGTAAAATTAAGAATATTAGTCTGTATCTCCTCCCAAGTATTTTCGTCAACATTATTATCATTATTTTCTCAATTATCACTTCCCCCTTCATCATTATTAAGGTTATCTTGACTATTCTCTCTGCTAACATCTATCAACATCTTTGCCTTCCTGGTCGCTCATAGAATCACTTTCGGGGGGTGTCCATAATTTGCATCACCGTTGCTATACGGCGCTCACCTTCTAATCCAACCTCTTATTCTAGCTCAAAAGCTACAAACTTGCAAGCAAATGGTGTCACACGTGATGAATCCCCCCTAAATCAAGGTCTTGAACTACATACATGACTATATTGGTGTGCTCAATGTGACACTTTAACAGAATATTTGTATTATTTCGACATCCGGAAGCATGTAGCTTAAATATACGACTTATTTTTGTACGTCTAATAACATCTCAATATTAAGGTGTCACACCATGCATCATGCTTCAAGAGCCTATAAACGTTGTTTTCCTTTGTGTTCATCTGAAAGTACTTGATTTTCATTTATCTCGCAGTGCAGCCGCAAATCATAATTATTATATCCTTTTATGCGTTCATGACAGAGCAGTATCGACTTGCAGCACATGCTGAAATCTACCCGACGACTGACTTGCTTATACTTTTATCCACTTTACTCAAACGATTAACCACATGCTTGACAAAAGGGTTGCTTTATTGCCTCTTTTAAACAACAGGTAGTCCTACGAATTTTTACGATTAATCTACTCCTCTGTTATTGCAGAATTTACATAAAGTATCAGTAACTAATAACCCCAACACAATTAACTATTAACCACTCATCAGACAAAAATATGTACATTAAGATCTATCTTTGGTAAATACATCCCAATTGTTATACCACATAATACATAAATGAAACATGTACATCACACACTTCAATTCATCTATTTACATCTTCATTGCACAATCAAGGTAACTGATAATAATCCAAGAAGACTAAATTTGAGCAATAGGGAGTGTGTTCCAATAAAATCAAATCGCAGATCTCGAATTGAATGCACTGTCTTGCAAGAACAACACACCTTTTTGCTAACGTGCCATATCTTGTTTCCTTAATTTTCTCTCGGGATGATTAGAAATTTAGAATAATAATCGTCACTGATGGTAATCAGTCATAATTATTCCACAAATATCCCAAAACACAAACGAGAACTTTTCAAATAGATTTTTCTAACTCGAAACTTCTTAGGCCTTGGAGAACCACGCTGCTGCCACTTCGTTGATTGCTATTTTATTTCTAGGTCTTACAAATATACCCTTACTTATTTGTGTTTTAGCATACAAGCATTTGGGAATCCATTTTGTAGAATTTTTTCCATATCTAAATCGACAGGAACTATATCTTGAACACGTTCATATGAAATCTTTAGTGCCTCAGCTATGTTTCAATCCAATTCGATGATCTGCAGAGCATCATACTTGGAATGGGCGATTTTAACGTGGCACTCTACTAAAACACTGATGATGGTGTTAATGTGCTCACTTGTATGCTAAATAAATTTTTACACTTGCTTAACTTGGAACAGTACAACAATGTAGTGAACCAAACAGGTAGATTATTGGACTTAGTGCGTTCTAACGCTCACTGTGAGGTTAGCAAAAATCCTTGTTCAATAGTTAAAAAGGGTAATTACTACTCTGCTCTTTGTATAAATGTTAATGTTAAACCACGTCCATAGTAATTTTCTTACAAGTTCCACCAAAAAGTACAATATTAAGAAAGCTTATTACCCGAACCTCTATCATGCTATAATAATCACTGACCAGACTTATTTGGAACAATATACTGATCCGAATAGGCATGTATGGCATTTTATGATAAACTGCAATATTTGACTTGTGTGTACGTATTTCATTGAATTAATTTAAAAGATTCTGAGCCTGTCCAAAACATGCAAACATTATACATAAATTACATTTCTGAAATTGAAAACACTGCAGGACGATCCAAAGGCATTTTTTGGTCGTTTGTTCAGAAGAAAAATGCAGGATTCGTATTCCAGCTGTAGCTACTTTTAATGATTGTAATCTTGGCACTCCTTAGTTAATAGTCGAAACTTTTAGAAACTTTTTTGCATCTATTTAGCCAGAATAGACATTAAACCACTCTCAGATGTTCAGTTACAAATCTCAAATATCCTTATCACTGAGATTGAATACTGCATGCTTAAAATCAAAAATAAATTTACAGCTGGTCTTGATCAGATACTGTCTTGTGGATTGTGCTCCCGTAGTTGTTCACTCGTCATGCATAACCATTCTTTCAATACATAGTTCCACTTTTCCGACTGTTTGGAAAAATTCTTGAATATGTCCAGTGCAAAAACCAATTGTGTAAAGAATTGTCGACAAATTTCTTTTTTCTCCAACTGTGACAAGATTCGTGACATGGTGTTATATAATAGAATATTTTCAACAGTTTGACATCTAATTTCACCTTTTCAAGATGTTTTTTTTTCCTGCCTAGTCAGTGGTAAGCGATTTGACATATGATGCAAATCATTTCTAATACCCTAAATACTTAGGGTCAAGTAGATGTTCTCTACTTTGATTTTAAGAAAGCAGTTGATAGCGTCAACCATACCATTTTACTGTTTAACCTTAAATCATTAAGTTTCATTGATCCGCTTATTGCATTATTTGATCCTACTTAGCAGACAGTGTTCAATACTTTATATACAATGGTTTTATGTGCACCTCGTTCCTAGCATCATCTGGTGTTCTACAGGGCTCAAATTTGAGGGCCTCTTTTATTCACTTTTTATTAACAATGTGATGCACCTATTGTCCTGTTACCATCGTCCTTTATTCAGATGATTTAAAGCTGTTTATGATAATAACATCTATGGACAATTGTCGTATTTTACAATCGCAAATAAATAGGCTGTGGCAGTAGTGCTTGATAAACAAAAATTTGCTCTTAATGTCTATAAGTGTAACGTGATGTACACTATGAAACAACAATCAATTCACCATAATTATTACATTGGGTCCAAGGCTGTGACAAGAAAAATTACTATAAAAGATCTGGGAGTATTGTTTAATATCAAACTATATTTTAGAAATCATATTTATAACACCGTTAACTCTGCTATCAAAGGGTTCATAATACGAATTTTTAAATCTTTTTTAAGTATGCAAAGCTAATAGTGTTGTACCAAACATTGGTTCGTCCTAAACTGGAATACTGCAGTCTTGTTTGGTTTTTCACAATATAGATAGAATAAATTACTGCTTGAGCCTGTGCAGTGTAAATTTCTCAAATACATCATTAAACGAGATGTATTACCCAGAAAGAGACTACAGACTTTGATATTGCAAAGATGTAACTTTTTGTTACTTGAAACGTGAAGCGTGGTGGTAGCCATAACATTCCTGTATAAGTTGCTTTATAACCAGATTGATTGTATGGCTCTGTTATCAACTTTACACTTTCATGTTCCGATTCAAGGTACTGGACATCAACAGATTTTTAGTCTATCAATACCAAGAATAAATGTACTGATAAGATTACCTATGTATGTTAGAAAGAAATATTCGAGGCAAAGAAAAAACATGCAAAAGCTCATAGATCACCCTAGCACTGACACACTCTGTAACTTGGGGTGCTGCTAACGTGATATCAACCATGATAATTTAAAATTAATAATATTCAATTTTTGCCAACAATACTGTGAATAATGTGTGTTACAATAGGAGTGAGTATCTGTTTTTTAATACCGATTTGTTATCTGTTTTTAATGTTGATATGTTATCTGTTTTTATTTTTTGTCTTTGTAATTTGTATTTCTTTGGTGATTGGGTTTTAAACCTGGTCATATTTTATTTTCAACTGCGTTTTCTGCTTTTGAACGGTGCATCCAATTTTTCACAGTCGCATATGATGGGCATTGATCGCCAAGTGGATTAAGCATATCTTCGTAAGTCTTACTACATAACCCTTTCAATTACAGGTACTTGACGATGACTCAATACTCGAATTTATCTTGTTTTCTTTCAAAACTTACAGTGACAGTTGTGTTAACTTTTTATTTGTCCTGGTAACGAGATTTTGTTTTGTTCAAGGAAAATGACCTATGTTAACTTGATACCAATACCTCTCATGTATATATATTTAATTTTTATAGGGTTCGAGCTGAGCGTGGTGGCACACCCACAATTGATGAACCTGGTATTATTCCTTGTACATCTGTGGATTCACATGTGGTATATCCACCTTCAACAGCTACCGTATATGCATCAGCTGCACCACCTCCTAATATTGTAATAATGGGAATTCCTCCGCCAGCAATACAGGTTTTATTTTTAATAATGTAAGAAAACTTTTTAAATGTTTATTATTTAGGGACTTCCTGGAAACTTTACTCCAGTACCTACTTATCCACCTCCAAATCAGTCTACTATACTTCCAAACTTCAGATTACCACCACCTGGTGCAACGCCTTTTATTCCTGGGTAAATTGTACTTGCCATTTAGGTTTTTAAATATGTAGTTGATTTACTTACAGAGGATTCAATCCAAGGCCTATGTTTGATATGGGTAGAGTACCAACATATCCTCCAATTTATACATCTGGATCTAGAGGTTCTAAATATCGTGACTACCCTCCCAGAAGAGGCCGCAGTCCTCCTAGGTATGTCTAAGATATTTGTGATAGTTCTGTATGAAGAGTTTTTAGCACAATCATTGATGATCCATTAGAAGCCTTTAACAGAATGCTGAGAGAAAAAGATGAAAGAGAACGCAGAGCTAAGCAACGAAAGGCTAGAAGTTTTAGTAGAAGTACTAGTAGAAGCTCAAGTACTTCTCCCCCTCGGAAGAATCGTACCAGCCGATCACCTAGAAGAAGATCTCGTTCGCGTTCATTTACTATTAGCAGGTAAGTTTTATTAAATCATATTATTTGTATAATTAAACTTATTTCTTAAGATCTAGATCGAGATCTTTCTCACCGAATCCAAGGATTTCACCTATTGCACGCAATTTCTCACCAAAAAGACCTCATAGAAAAATACATTCTCGCTATCAGTCGCCTGGAAGATCTCCTCAAAGGTAAACTAAATTCTTGTTGTTTCTTAAATTATTTATTAAATATTAATTGACGTAATGTATCATACATGAATTCTTTTTTATTTAAGTGTAGTACTCTTCTTTATAAATCTATGGAGTTCAAGTTCTGTTAGTACTCTTCTTTATAAATTTATGGAGTTCAAGTTCTGTTAAACGTAATCAATAAGTGGAATTTTTGCATTAATGATATCATATTGAAGCAGTAGTAGTACTTGACAGTAGGTTGACTATGCTGATTGGGTGGACGGACATCTTAGAAAATTTACTTTTTGTACAATAAGTATAGTTTTTAAATACCATATAAATTCTTCAGGCTCTGTTTCCGTTGGATGTTACATGTAATTTTTAAGGTACTCTTAAATACAAAACGGCAGTAAATGATTTATTGTAGTAAATTTTCAGCAGAGGAACAACAATTTGCCAGAATTTTAGTAGTAGTATTATAGAAAATGGCCTATCCGATCACAATGTACAAAAAATTGAGTTAAACTTTCCAATACTAAGTAATGAGTCTACTAAATGCTTTCAGACCAGAAATTTGAATAGTCAATCGAATATTAATCTTTTTGTGTCACTATTGGAGACTGAAAACTGGAATGGAGTAATGTCAATTCAAAATGTCAATGAAATGAAATGTATACTAATTTTATAAATGTGCTGGCGGCATTTTATAACACAGCATTTCCTCTAATAAAGAAAAGAAAAACTTCAACATTAAGGCAACATAAAAAATGGATAACTAAGGGTATTAGAATATCCAGTAGAAAATTAAAATTGCTGTACGTAGCTTCCTTAGATAGTAATTATCCAGAACGTTTAACATTCTATAAAGCGTACAAAAGAATTTATAGGAAAGTTATATGTGCAGCCAAAAGAATGTAACTACGATTCCCTACTAAAAAATTCTTCTAATAAAGTAAAAACTGCATGGGATATTATAAAGGGTGAAAAAAAGCCTAAACGACAAATAAATTTGATTATTAACAACAGTCTATGCGAGAATCCTCAACAACTTTGTGCTCATTTCAATCGGTTTTTGGTCAATGCCAGTAATGTATTACCTAACAAGAACAACGTACAAATTAATAGTGCTAATACTAATATTAGTTTTGATAATCATAACAGTTTCTTTTTTACTCCAGTATTGGAGAGTGACGTAATGGAAGAAGTAACACACATGAAAAATTCTTATTCAACAGGGTACGACGGTTTTAATTTGATATTTTTAAAGAAATACATTCAATTTGTAATTACTCCTTTAACTTATATAATAAATTCTTCCATTAGTTCTGGTGTTTTCCCTGAAGTCCTAAAAATTAGTAAATTAACTCCTCTGTATAAAAATAAGGACAGTGTAAATGATATAAAAACTATCGTCCAATTTAGTTACTAAGTGTGTTTTCCAAGGTAATTGAAAAATTAGTGACTGAAAAAATTATTCTCCATTTTACTAAACATAATCTTTTTAATGTAAATCAATTTGGTTTCCGTAAAGAATGTTCTACCTCTTTAGCTATTATTAAATTTTTGGAGAGTTTATATGAAAACTTAGATGCTGGAAATAAGTGTGCAGCAATATTCTTAGATCTAAGTAAAGCATTTGATTTAGTAAATCATACTACACTACTTAATACTTTATTTAAGTATGGAATAAGAGGAATAGCCTTAGATTGGTTTTGCAGTTATTTAACTGGCAGGTATCAGTACGTAGAAATTGAAGGTTGTCGTTCACATCAATTGTCTATTAACAAAGGAGTTCCACAGGGATCTGTACTGGGACCATTGTTATTCATCATTTATATAAACGATCAACAGTTTAATGATACCATACTATATGCAGATGACGCCTCGTTTCCGGTCAGCTCCAATAACACAAACAGTCTTGTCAGCCAAGCAAATACTCAATTACAACAAATGGAAGCCTATTTTAGTAAATTAAATTTAATCCTTAATAGTTCTAAATCAATAGCAATGCATTTTAATGTATCCCGTCAATTATTTGATTTTTCATTGCTAATAAGAGCTTCAACCTCATGTTTAGCAGAAGCTGCGAGCACCAATTTTTTGGGTATTAAAATTGATTCGAAGCTGACTTGGAATGAACACATCGATGATCTTTGTAAAAAATTAAGTACCTGTTGCTTTGTTATGAAAAATCTGTTACACAAGTTGGATAGACAGGTTGTCAAATGGTACTATTTTTCTAACTTTCACTCCACAATCTCATATGGAATAATTGCATGGGGTAATGCACCCTACATAAATATAAATAGAATCTTTATATTACAAAAAAGGGCAATGTGTATGTTAACAGGAAGTAAGGCTAGAGACAGTTGTAGACATTTGTTTAAGCAATGTGGTATTCTAACTGTACATTGTATTTTTATTTATGAGTTACTTCTCTATGCTAGAAAACACTTACACAAGCTCAAAGATACACACCTTTATGATACTCGGAATACATACACACTACTGTTTCCTAAACACAGGCTAATAAAATATGAAAGTAGTCCAAAATTTTTAGCAATAAAGATCTATAATAAGCTTCCAGATATAGTCAAAACTATTTAAGCTGACCTATGACTCACCGCGGTACATTATTAGAAATGATAATGTAAACTGCATTGTCTTTGTCAGTATATGTAACTACTCTGCGCTAAAAAGGATGGATAGGAAAGAAGTACGTCTTTTAAAGATTAGTATGGCAGCATCAAAACGTATGTCTGTTATAACTAATATTTATGTATTATTGTAACCTATAAATAATTTTAGTTTCATGTCACTTTTTGTTGTCTTTTCACGTAGTTTTTGCTTTTTTGTTGTATTTACGTTTCTACATTTAGCTCAAATTGCAAATATATAAGTTTTTCAAAACTAAAAGGATTTCTTACACATTGTAAAGGTAAATACAGATGCAATTAAACGTAAAATTTATGAGATGCACTCGAAAAGTAATACAAAATTAATCGTAAATAGTAACTGATTTTTATATTTTAGGATTGCATGTAACTGCAAAACACTCAAAAAAGAGCTTGCTACTGCCGGCATATATGATTTCAAATTAACTAGCTTAAGAAGACTTTTACCTACCTTAATGTAGTAGTGCAATAGTACAATAAAATAATACAATACCGTTTTGTTTGTTTAATACTAAATTTGATTAAATACAAATTAAATATTTACAAATACACTTTTATATGTACAACCATACTTGTTAACCATTTAAAACAGGAATAATATAAAATCCCGAAACTACAATTGCCCTGATAATCGTGTGAATAACAGTCTCAATTCCAACAGTAATCATTAGTCTTCAGATATTATCGAATCAGTTAGAACACAAGCGTCTTTATACTTAATGTCAATATAATATCTTGAAAATTCACTTTGTTTTCAAAAACCAACAATATTTGCGACACCATGCTCCGAACCAAAATATCCAGTTCTGTTGTACATTTCTATACCAAGATTTTATCTACATTTCTGAATTTCCATATTATATTATTAATATCTTCATTTAAACACAATTCATCTAAATAAAATATTGGTCATTTCCGTTCCAAACTTCCAATTTACCTTAAATTTTTTGGTTTAATTTTTATAAAAAAAAATGTATTTTATATTTATGTTAACGTCATTGTCAACTGCACATCCAACAAACATTTCTTATCATTCGTAAAAATTAAAAGATCATTTATAAAAGCCTTGGGACATCTCAGCTCATTTGTCACAATATAAACTTCATTCGCCATTTTGTATAAACAACTGAACTAATCCGAATGCTAGAAATATGTTCTGATTGCATTGATGCATATGCTTTAACAAGATGCGTCATCGGTCAGCTTAACTGGTTTTGACTATACCTATAAACATGAAACGTTTAATTTGTATAAAAAAAACTAAAAAGTAAACTAATTGAAAAAAGTTACTACTCAGTTTCAGAATATTTAGCAGACAATGACTTTTAATATCAAGTCAACTTAGGAATATTTAAGTACATATCTTAGTCTTAGTTATACGTGTAAGTGACTTTGTTAATTTATACTATTATAGTTGTAGTGATTGTATATTGACATGTCCTATATCATTTTATTTTATAATGATCCAAAAAAGGTGAATAAAAACATACATACATACATACATGTAATTTTTAAGGTACTCTTAAATACAAAACGGCAGTAAATGATTTATTGTAGTAAATTTTCAGCAGAGGAACAACAATTTGCCAGAATGTGAAACACATTTTACAATAACAACATATATTGTTTTAGATCGTGCATTAAGCATTGGTGCTAGTGCTATTTTAAGAAGACATGGATACTGGTGCCAACTTCATCTTCAGTCACTACTAAACGTGTACAAATATGTAGCTTTTTAATAATTTCTTTTGATTTTGATGCACATAAAATGTGTTCTATTTTTGTTGTAAAATTTCAAAAGTTCCATCAAAAATAAACGCTATAAACACTTATTTAAACGGCACCTTCAAATAATCACCAAGCACGTTCAGTATATTTCTTAAAGTTCTATCTGTAGATAGGTTTTGTCTCTTGCCTCGTCTCCTTGCCTCTTTAATGTCACGATTTTTCTAATCTAGTTCCGCACCTTCTTATCCTCAGTTTGGTCTATGCACTCGCATGAGGAGCTGTTTTTATATTCTTTACGATTTTTTATTATGCTGTTTTTAATCATGTGTTCACGGTAATGTGTTTGGCAATTATAATATTATAATATTGTTAATTATATTATATGGTCAATGTTGTCACTTATAAAAACAAACAAACTTAAATATTTAGCTACTATAAATTTCATTATAAAACAAGGTACATCTCTAAAAATTATTCCTTGAGAATTGACCATATATAGGGGTTATTGTCCATCGATTTCTATTTCAAATTGTTTAAACAGGGTTGAGAATCACTGAATATTGATCCTCATCCAGATCTGTTAACATAATCGTTTCCAATGTTATTAAAAAACTGAAAACCGCAAGATTAAAAAAACTACAATCAGGTGCTTTATTAGAAGTTTCTACGTGAATACTTTAGAAGAGCTTAATGCAAGATAGGCATTGCTGATGCTTTTGTTGCCCCTCCTGAAAACTATGTGAACAATTTTTGGTGCTTTACAGAGAAGAAACAAATTGGTCATCAATTGACTTGTTGCCATAAATGAAACCTGTATTCATTATTTCAATCTAGAATTGATGCAGGGGCACGTGAAAAGCTCCCAGTTCTTACCAAGAAATTTAATCCTCTTCTGTTCTGCTGCAAAAATAGTTACAAGTTTTTTTTTAATTGGAAGAGAAATATAATGATTAATTATCCGGTAAGATGTGATTTATATACAAATTTAATGTATTTTTTTCTTCAAAGACTGTGTTAGAGTGAAAAAACTGTTGGTTGTCAATTAGACATGCATAAAGATACTATAGTTCATACTGTGCCGTACAGCAGCATAATCACTTTGCGTGAATTTACTATTATTTAAGTAATTTACAAAATGAGCGTAAGTTAAATATACTAGGATTAAGCTTGCCTCGAGTCCTGAATAATTAAGGTGAAGCCAACCAATTAAGGAATTCTTAATCACGGCATTGGCCACAATATACCAAAGAAGTTATTCCGTGCCGCAGGTTTAAATTCTTTTGTAGATGAAGATTTAGTTGGGATCCACTATCTTACAACAAAGATCAGGAACAGTGGATAAGGTAGTAATGGATGGGTGAACTCTACACACTTAGGCACGATCACACAATGTCTTTCAGATAAGCTAGTTACGGATACAATGCCAGCATGGCTGCCGCCATTGTTTTTCTTAACTGTCCGTCACTCCTTGTATGTATTGCATTTTCATTGGTTGAAACAATGAAGTATATTTATTTTGAAGCTTAGGAATACCCCTACATTGCGAGAATTTATTATAATAATTATTAATTCCAAAAAATATGGTGGGAACTCATAACCACATTTACTTAATAATTAAAGCTAATTCTAAAAAGCCCTAAGGATAATTTCACGACCTATTTTCTGCTGAATTACCTTAGATACTACAACTATATGTAATGTATTTTAATTTATGATCAGAAATCCCCTATGATGATTAGTAATAAAAACAAAATTGTTGTGGAACCTAAAGATGCATAGCAAGACCTAGAAAACTTGACTCAAGGTGTTCTGTTGCTTGACCACAATACACCAGTGCTGCACAATTCGCTTTATAATCTATATCTAACCATTTTTGACTTTTTTGTTTCCAAGTTTCGAAAAAACACAAATAGAGAGATTAAATTTAGGGATAATAAACTTGTAGTGGTTGTTATAGGCAATTTTGCGAACATATTTTTATAATGGGTTATGAATGTTATTGATATGAGGTAATACTTGTATTCGAAACAAGGGAGCTATATTGAAAAGTAAATATTTGTTGCTGTTCTAAGTTTTTCTTTCGTCTCTAGTGTGGGGGTATGTAAACGAGTCCCCACGTGTTTGCCTTGCAGTATAAATTTTATCTTCTGCTTCCTTCCTATTGCTGTTTTAAGTGTTCACTAGAACTTATTCGCCATATTTTATTATTATTAAGTTCATATTAAACAAGTTGAAAATGCAAGGCATTGTCGCAACGAACTTTCAAATGTAGACTTACTTTAAAACAATTTAAAGAAATTAAAATTATTATGTTGTAATAATTATAAGTATTCAGATAAAATACAAAAATTTATAAACAACAAAAGAGACATTTTAATATATTTTATTTTATTGAATAAATATTTTTAAAGCTATATATGTGTGTATATATGTATGTATGTATGTGTGCTTGTGTGTGTGTGTGTAAATAAGGGGGCATCATATTTCGATTCAGTTTTTTCAGAGGATTCTAAATATGTATCGCACATTAATTTTGTAAACCACAATATATTGTTAAGCAAATTACAAACATGGAATCAATGGAGTTGTACTGGATTGGATCAAGGATTACCTAAGGGACAGGCAACAAAAGGTTAAATTAAAAGATATTTATTCCGGTAATAGGATTATTCAGCATGGTGTGCCACAAGGAAGTATACTGGGTCCTCTCTTGTTTTTAATTTACATTAATGATATTGACTTGTATATAAATTGTGAACTACTTAAGCTATTTGCTGATGATACATTGCTCATTTGTAAAGGGGAACATTTACCCACGGTGATTGATAAAATAAACGAAGCTTTAGTGAATGTTAATAATTATTTGGTAAATAACAAACTAAAACTTGATGTAGATAAGACTAAGGCTATGATATTGACCACTAAGTATAAATATAATAACATTAATATGAATGAGGTTAATATCACTATAGATAATATACCTATTGAAATTGTCACTGAAATGAAATATCTAGGCTTCATAATTGACAACTCATTCTCATATATGGGACATTATAAGTATATTTACAAAAAAATAGTTACAAAAATCTATTTTTCTCAAGAATTTCAAAACATTTATCAACTCAAACAAAATTACAATATATAATGCTATTATCAGACCTCATTTTGAGTATTGCTCGTCAGTTATGTTTTCATGGGATGAGAATAAGATAGCACAACTTCAGAAGCTACAAAATAGAGCTATGAGAATTATTTTGCAATGCAGTAGATATACTCCAATCAGATATATGCTGTCCACATTAAACTGGTTTGGTGTTTCAGATTATATATTACTGAATACAATGATTTTTATCTTCAAAATGGTAAATCATAAGATGCCACAGTACTTTAATAGCTTTATTACATACAATAAAGAAGTGCACGATTATCCAACAAGAACATGTGATCATATATACATAAATAAAACTAATGATAGGATGTTAATGAAAGGTTTATTCTTTAAAGGAATTGATCAGTACAACAAACTACCTGTTGATATAAAACAGAGTTCAAATGTGCATTCATTTAAACATAAGATGATAGAGCATATTAAATCAACCAAATTAAAGTAGGTTATTATAAGTATGATTATTAATATTATTATAAGTTTATTATAAGTTTACTGTTACATGTTAATTACATATAACATTATGTTTGTATATTAGGATTTCCTATTTAAATAAATTCACTTACTTACTTAAATTCACTTACCTATTTGAAATTTTTGATAAAAATTAATTCCCCAGGGGGGTCGGGTATCCATGGTCAGATTTTGTGGGGGGTACCATATTTCGACTCAGCATGTTAGGGGAGTCCAAATATGTATCGCACATTAATTTTGGACCTATTTGAAATTTTAATTTTCCCGACGGAATATCGCGGGGGCACGGCGTCCCCGTGGCCCGATTTCAACTGACATCAAAACTTAAGCTCAGGACACCGAGCTGAATCGATTGATGTATCACACATTGATGTCCGACCATTAGAAAGGCCTCGGACGGACAGACAGACGGACGACAAATCGATTTCATAAACGAACGAAGTTCGTTGAAAACTTTATATTTATGTTTGCGATAAGTTCGTTTGCATTTATAAAAGTTTTCTATATGCTGATTTAAGTTTGATTAAATCTATTTCTTCTTCGATGTGACTGTGTTGCTAACTTAAGGGTGTTCATTGTTTTATTTGCAATGCAACATGATGGAACCATAATAAATGGTATGGTCTTGAAACCCAACTGTTTACTTTCATTGAACCAAGATCATTCTTGCTAGGTATACTCCCATAGTTTGTTATTTGATTTGCTCACTGCTTATTTTACCTGTATTGTGTTATTTATTAAACCTTAGATGTTAGCCAATCACGTTTCCTAGATATTTTGATTGGAATTTGATTTCTTACTCATGCATTCCGAACAAGAATTTGTCGTGCCAACATCAGTAACTAAAAGCGATCTCGTGTGGTAAACACTAGCAGAACATTATCATATTATGCTAAACAAACGAGTATGTCAATTTTTCAAATTTACATACCTCATTTAACCTCACAATGTGTTATGTGTAAAATTGACAATAATGACCTTTTGAAATTCACATTACCATGGAAATGTAACAGAAAAAATACACTAACTAGTTTACAGTGGCGAGGGATTCCATGAAAACAAATGCAACATCTTTTAAGAAGTAGACAAACTTTAACACTTTCCCCTTTACTTAGTTGAAAAAGTTTCTGAATTGTCTGTCTAACTACAAATGCTGAACACCTACTCGCATGGAACTGGCCTCCTTTTGGCCTCGATAGATGGTAAGTAATCTGCAAAACAACTGGGGGATTATTTTTTATCTTGACAGGCTGATAGAACCATATGTATACCGGCCATCTCTTAATTTAACCTAAGTTCAAATAATAATAATAATAATACACACTATTTATTTAACCAATATTAGAACATGAGTATCATACAACCATCACAAATGAACTAACATCTAGATGTTTGGCTAAATTGCATATATTTAAAGGAAAAAAAATCTTAAATTTATTACAGTTTAATTATCAGCTGTCAAGTTTAGTAATACTCTTTTTTTATTGCCTAAATTTGTTAATTTATTTTAATTCTTGATCACAGGCACTACAAATGATAAATTTTAAAAACTGGTACATTTTCAAAAAAAAAAACTATCATTTATAGTGCCTGTGATCAAGAATTAAGATAAATTTGAAAATTTAGGCAATAAAAAAGAGTATTACTAAACTTGCCAGCTGACCTGAAACAGACAACCAATAATTTAATTATAAATATAAATTTCTATAAATACAATTTTGCAGTGCTTATTTCTATTACACTTTGCTTTTATTCAGCATGCATCAATGTAAAAGTCTGGATACTAATAAATTAGTGTATAAATAATAGAATAACGTCAAAAATATGGAGCAGGTCGAAAATTAAAAATGTTTTCGTATACAGCTTTTTGGTGCGAGTACAAAGTTCACCCTGTTCAGAGCAAGACAAACTTGAGTGTCCGTAATCCACAATCCAACTGGGATTGATGGAAAGCGTTTACTACAGAAACACTTTCATAATATAGCAGTAATTTATTTAATTCCTCACTAATACTTTCACGTTTGTGAGCTTTTTATCACTTGCATGCTCGAATTTATAAAACTACAGTTGTGCTCATTACTGAGAACTGGTTCATCTGCTTGACAATTGTACTTCAAACACTTGTCTTCAGTGATTTGAATCTGAATGAATGCAAATGAATTCATCTCTTCATTATACGATGGTGGCATTTGTAAGCTGTATTAATTTAGGGAATTCCTCAATTTCTCTTGTTCATGGGATTTGTCTGATGTAAACTGAACTGGCGCTGGGGATCAAGAGTTTTCAGTGCATGGCAATATTGGGTACTTTCACGATTGCTATTTATCATTGACATCTGCATCATTGGGTGGGCTCACTATGTCAAGTTATATTATTTTATGAGCTGTTTGTTTGAGTAATTTATAATAATTTTCTTTTCGATGTATGAGAATGTTTTCACATCCGTGTTTGTAGGATGATTAGTCATGGAAAATATGTTTGTGTTTTCTAATTTGATATTCTATTGTGAAGTCCCAGTTTTGAATTGCTGGTTGTAGAAAATGTACTATTTATTTCGATATTTTATCTTAATAATCTGATTGAATACTCTCATTAGAAACTGTAAACTACCTAACTTTTTTTTTATGGGTATTTTTCTTATTAAAACTCCTAAACTAGCTAAATTGATAAATGTTTTTCCTAAATACAAATATATGCGTTATTAATACGTAAGCATTACATTACATTACCATAAGAAATTTTCTTGGTCATTCACGTTTGTATTAGAAAATACTACTTTAAAAATAATTACACATTCCACTTTTAGATAGCATCTAACTTGTGCTAATTTCTAGCTGGAAAATATAAAACACACACATTGTGTTCACGCATGCATTTGCACAAGCCACACCTCTCCTCCAATCTGTAACACTTCCCTAAATCTATTTTTACACCAAAAATTATTTGAAATTATTGGGAGATGGTTGCAGAATACTTCTATAACTATATTAGTGTTTTTTAGCTGAGGCACCATCACTCACCATAGAAAACTTTTTAATAATTAGTATTGATGGTCATACTGTTCATTATATTTTAAAAGAGTAAATGAAATACCTGTAACGTAAATTATTCCATTTGTTAGGGTGCTATGATGCTTTCATCAACAATGTGGCAACAACTGCGTGTTACTTGAAAGAAGAAATAGAAATTGTAGATTCGAGGTCACGGTAGACCTAATTTAAATGTTTATTGCACTATCGAAAATAATGCAACAGAGGAATGGACTGTATATAGGAATATGTAAATAAAACATCGTTGTCCAGCAATAATAATTAAGAACATATTGCCATTAGTATAGTTTTTGTGCTGTGCAAACCACATTCTAGTCTTTTTCCTCTTAGATGGATAAAATGCACACCTTCATTGCTGGTCATTCAATTATCCCATTTGCTGTTTTAAAACTGGGAACACGAATTTCACTATCGTGCTTGTAGTAAACTTCTGTAATACGTCCGTCTTCCACATTTGAGGAGAAACATTATCTTCAGATATGATTGATGATGAGAAGTCACAAGGATCTTGGTTAAGAGGAATCAACGGTTGGGAATTTAATATACCCTCAACTTCAATCAGCAACATGTTTAGTTTCGTGAAAGTTAAATTAGCATTAGAAGCAATCTTAAAGATGTGTTTTTTATTTGATTTAAGTGCCGCCTCTCATAAACCTCCCATGTGATGGCCTTTGGGAACATTAAATATTAAAAATAAATTTAATATTATGAGAAATAGGATCTCTGAAGATCGCGTTATGTCCCATTTTATTATTTAAAAATTTTATAATATTTCCTAATTAATTGGATGCGCCTACATAATTAGTTCCATTATCATTTTAGCTGGTAAGCCTCTTCTGCCAACAAATTGTTAGAATGCAGCAATAAACGCTCCTGAAGTCAAATTTTCCACAAATCCGCAATGAACCGCCTTCGTGTTCATGCAAATGAATACACACATCCATACGCTTTTACAATGTTTCGTGAGGTACGCCAACCTTATTTAATAAAAAATGTTCAAAAAATCTGTACCAACTTTTGTGAATGCTTTTTGATTTGGTACTAAACGAAATGTTGCTAAATCTACCATTTTGGGCCAAGATTTGATAGGATTGTATCTAAAGTGGGGAATACAATTTCAAATAACCTTTTTTTATCGAATTTCTGCCTAATAAGGTCCAATATTTTAAGTGTGTACCTTATGTACTACTATATGAACTATTTTTATGAACATTAGAAATTATTAAAACCCTTTGCAATTTAAACTAGAGTGACACAAGCATTCTCTTATACATAAAATTTGATTTTTTATTAGAAAAGGATTCAAAGATAAAATTTTCGAATTGTTACTTATCGCCTGCTAATTTTTTAATGCTTTAATTTCGACACTAAAATTAATATTTTGATCAAGTTCAATTAAAGCTATTTCGTCATCATTTAACTCGTCTGCAGATAGTTCTGTATTGATTCTATTAGCTTTGTTTCTGCAATTAAAAATGAATCTTTTGCACGTGACAATGGTTCGAACTATTTAGTAAAGCTACAATATTTAAAAAAAATTTGTTAGTTGTGAATGCAATTATTTCCTCATTACAATAATTGTTATTTGTAAGGCGCACCTTAATTTCATGTAAATTTATTTGTGTTTTCGTATCAAACATTCGAGGCTACAAATATATTAAATAAGAACTGTGGTCTCTTGAACCAAAGTTAATTGTTACACAAATCTAAGGACACAATACCCCTTGAAATTATGTCTGCAGATTAGAATGTGTATCAATATTATACAAAGCCTTTGTTTCATATATATTTTATTTCTGTATTTCTATTGACGACAGAGGCAAGGACTTGGACAAAATTTTATCGAAGACAATGCAATTGTAAAATCCATATAATATCTAACGGAAGAGAAATTTATGTTCGAAATCTGTAATTTTCTGTACTAACTGTGCAAGCAATAGGCAAGTACACAGTTGGTACATCTTCGTCCTAACCAGATTTATTTCTCTGGATATCTTGCATAATTAGTTTGGAATTTGTAATTATTGGACCAACTAACCCTAAAGAGTCAAATATTTATGAGACAAGATTCAGAATCCTACATTTTGTAATACAAGTTTCAGTGCAGTTTAATTGAGTATATATTGTATGGTGTCAGAGATGGTCAACCAAAATATGCCTATGGTTCTAAAACCCTCGCCATCCTTACATTTTATGACGAAGTTATCTTGATCAGACTCTATATCCTCTAAAAGATTTGCACTATTCGAATTCCACTTATGCAATAGAAAACAATTTGCATTTAAAACACTTCCCATAATTAGATCATCCACGTAATAGTCATTGGTGATTTCCCTGTATAATTCGAGGTGTGTAAATTCGAAAGGTTTCATGAGCCCAAGCAAACATCTTGTTGCTATAAAAGATCTGAGACCTATCGCATATGTAAGGGTTTTTTACTCCATAATTTTAATTTTGTCATCACGAGAGAAGTGATATAATATTTTTTGATATAGTGTATCATGCGGCTAAATTAACACTTGCATGTACATTTTAGAAATGTCATCTGTCATTACATTATCATCATTTTGTTTTCGACCTTACTTAAGGTCGGTTTGACGCATCTCTAACTTCTTTTCTATTTTGTGCTAATCTAAAAAGTTCTACATACCTTTCACAACCTAAATTTCTAATAATTTCACTAATATAGCTTGGTCTAGATCTTTCTGTACTTTTCTATCTTTTTCCTATCTACCTGACTCTACATAGATATTAGCAACCTTATGGTTGTTAAAGAATTCCAACATGTTTACATGATTCTCATTTATAAGG
Organism: Platerodrilus igneus; assembly: GCA_036346225.1. Lineage (NCBI taxonomy): Eukaryota > Metazoa > Arthropoda > Insecta > Coleoptera > Lycidae > Platerodrilus > Platerodrilus igneus. The sequence continues at coordinate 7,688,489 of JARFIW010000229.1, read as the reverse complement.
AAATGAAATATTACCTGGTTATTTCCTCCAAAAAAGGAGAAAAGTGTTAAAATATATGCTATGGTAAGGCTTAAGCCACGAGTCGCTGCCAACATGCCAGACCGCTACCTAATTGTCAGATGTCATGGTGATGTTTATTAAATTATATGTTATGGTAAGGTTTAAGCAACGAATCGCAACCCACATGCCAGACCGCTAACTAATTGTGAGTTATGTCATGGTGACATTTAGTTAACTGATTATTTTTTTTTTTGTTTTTGAACTTACTTAAGGTCGGTTTGACGCAGCTCTAAATTCTTTTCTATTCTGAGCTAGTCTAAAAAGGTTTACATACCCTTCACAACCTAAATCTCTAATAATTTGACTAATATAGCTTTGTGTAGGTCTTCCTACTCTATTCTTATTTGGTAGTATAAAATCTAAGACCTTACTAAATAGTCCCTCATGTTTTAACTGGTGCCCTATTGACATTAACTTTTGACATATTTTATTATTCACTATTTTCATAGTGTAATTATGTTGGCAGTTTTGATTATTGATTAATTTAGAAAGTCAAGTACAAGTCGTTATTTAATGAAATAGTATTTTTCATAATTGAAATGTATAATGTTTTAATAGATATTTCATAGAAATTGATTTTAAATGTTGTTTAGTAAATTGGTAACCATCATCATCATTTTGTTTTCGACCTTACTTAAGGTCGGTTTGACGCAGCTCTAACTTCTTTTCTAATCTGTGCTAATCTAAAAAGCTCTACATACCCTTCACAACCTAAATTTCTAATAATTTGACTAATATAGTTTGGTCTAGGTCTTCCTAAATCCTTCTATCTTTTTCCTATCCAGCTGACTCTACATAGATATTAGCAACCTGATGGTTGTTAAAGAACTCTAACATGTTTATATGATTACCATTTATAAGGAAATGAAATATAACCTGGTTATCCGCTTCAAAAGGAAAAGTGTTAAAATATATGTTATGGTAAGGCTTAAGCAACGAATCGCTGCCAACATGCCAGACCGCTACCTAATTGTGAGTTATGTCATGGTGACGTTTATTAAATTATATGTTATGGTAAGGCTTAAGCAACGAAACGCTACCAACATGCCAGACCTCTAACTAATTGTGAGTTATGTCCTAGTGACATTTAGTTAACTGATTTTTATTTTATTTTTGTTTTGTTTTCGAACTTAAAGTCGGTTTGACGCAGCTCTAAATTCTTTTCTATTCTGAGCTAGTCTAAAAAGGTCTACATACCCTTCACAACCTAAATCTCTAATAATTTGACTAATATAGCTTTGTCTAGGCCTTCCTACTCTATTTTTATTTGGTAGTCTATAATCTAAGACTTTACTAAATAGTCCCTCATGTCTTAACTGGTGCCCTATCATTCTATCTCTCCTGACCTTTAATTGTTTCCACATACAGGGTTCACCTATCCTTTTATAAACTTCCTCATTTGTTTATCTGTCCAACTAATCTTTAACATTCTCCTGTAACACCAAGTTTCAAATATTTTTCTAAACTACTTCTTTAATTGTTGGTCTCACTACCGTATAATAGAACGCTCCATACGTACGACTTTAAGAAACTTTTTCTATTATCTAAACTAATACTATTAGCTATTAGTAATATTTTTTTTTTTAAAAACATTTTTCTAGCTTGAGTTATTCTAGCTACTACATCCCTTCTGCTGCGTCCGTCCTTTGTAATTATACTACCTAAATAGCAAAATTCATCTACATCCTCTAACTCGGTATTACCTATTTTTAATTTTGGTTTAGAACTAGGCTGTAGCTCACTTGTCATTACATTTATCTTTTTTGAGTGAATTCTCATACTATAGTTACTCTGTAGTATTTCATCTAAAATATTTAAAAACTCTTCTAACTTTTTTCTAGACTCTTCTATAATGGCTATATCATCTGCAAAACGTAACATGTCTATTTTCTGTGTCTTGTGCATAACCATCTGCATTAGACTTCTATATAACTAGCTTAAGGCTTAAATCGCAACTACTACCTGCACCGTATATTATTGTAAACTAATTTAATTTCAAGGAGTATTTATTGTATTATATGTAAGATTGTTTCTTATTTTAGATTTCGGTTTAAAGATGATGATCGCGATCATAGACCAGATAGAGGTAGAGATAATCATGGATTCCGTAGAGAGGGAGATCGTGAGAGAGATTTTAGAGATAGAGAACCAAGAGATCGTGATTTTAAATTTTATGATGGTTATGATCGAAATAGAATTAAAGGAAGGCAGCAATGGAATGGACCAAGGAATCCACCTGAACAGTATTATCAGACACCAGAAATGACTGTTCAACAACCGTTTATAGCATCCAACAGGTATTTGTTATTTAGCTATATTATGTACATTGTTCATAAATGTGTTTATCATTTACTGTTATTTAGCACTTTGATCAAATGTCATACGTATATTTTTTTGTCTGAATCAATTTAATGATATTAATGGGCATCTTTGTATTTATGCCAGTATTAAATTATTGATATTAATGTGCAAAGCAAAAGAAACTGCGCATTTATAGTAAATGTTTTGTGATTTATATATTATTCAATATGATGTGCAATACTTTTAATATCGATATGGATATTAGTGAAGTAAGGAATGATTCCTGCAGTAAGCAAGCGATTTATCATGAGAACGAACCCTTTTGTGATGTTGGTGATATTTTAAATGTGATATATTTTATGTGTATTTAAAATAATAAGCAGTGATTAAGTTTTAACGCTTACACATGTTTGGTTTATACTTAATGATGGGCTTATTATTAGGTGTATATTTTTATTAAATTTACGCCTTTCATCTTGTAATACTTATTAGATTGATTTTAAGCTTTAGAGGTCTGTGATATTTTACAAATGTTTACATAATTATTAATATAATTATTTTTTTAAACGATGAACAAATGAATTTAATTCATTTTGAACATTACTCTCAGTAATAAACCTCCAAATCTTTAACTTATTTATTTCTGTTCCAAAAATATATGCAATAGGTTATTTGGTTTGCAATTGGAACCAAGAACTGCATCACCTTAGTGTATAAAGGTAAGGCTCTGTTTAAGATGTATTTGAAGTTTTTAGTTTTAATTCTACTATTGACAATAAGACATTGTAAAACTTTAAATGCTGTCATTTCAATCAAGTGCCTACAACTGGAAGATGTCTTTTCCTTTCTCTCCTTCTGCTGAAAAGTTGTGCTAGCTTTTATACTTTGCTGATATTAATTTGAATTTAATTGAACGTTGAAATAGCTTTGCGGTAGTAACGCTCTCCTATTATGAATTTCATTGTCATTGGTCTTATTAGTACCTGTTGTAATTGTCATTGACAATGTATTATACGTGCACTGAATTTTTGTTAGCTCTATCTACTTTTAAAGATCAGTGTTAAAGAATACAAGTTATATGCTGCGAACTAGAAGTATAGATACAAACAACTTTGGCACATAATCGCTTAAATTGTATTTAGGATAATGATAAATGAATGCAATTTAAAAAATCATGTAATTATAGTAAAGGTTTTGTTATTAGATGTGTAATTTTAACATCTTAAAATAATGTACGAGCCCATATAAAGTGTTTGCAAAAAGCATGCATATATAAATATATTTTTTATAACAAGACTTTATGTGATCTTGTGTTTCTCTAAAAGGTTTTTACAATATTCTGACTATACTATTCCAAATTGCTTTCAAAGTTTAACTACTGTAGTACAGTTTTTGTGCATGTTTGCAGAGCTCTGCTAATTTTACTTTATGACCTTACTCAACAAGAAATCAATGTTGCTTACCAGATGGTAGATCATGATCTTCAATACAGACGTTTAGGACTTTTGTTAAATAAGAGGCAGCTCAACCCTGTTAAAAATGCATGAGCAGAGTTGCATAAAAGTATTTATGGCAACGGGATATTTTGCTGAATCTCAATATTAATATTTTCGTCGACCTAATGTTACTTCTTAGTTCTCGTCTTGACATGCATCTCGTCTGATATTTACAATATTTCCTTCTTCTGCAAATGTCTAATTTTAATTTGTTGTGGCCGATATCATCGTGTACAATAGCTCTTTTTCAATAAAGGTTTTTTTATATCCGAAACAAGCATTGGCATCATTGGTTTAGTGTTTGGCTCAAACTTACCACATTACAGTTATAGAAATGCACAAGAGATGTGTTTATCAGAATCAAGTGCTTAAAGAATTCCAGCAGTAGTTTTAGAAAAGTGAAACGGATTCCTAGAACAGCAATGAGTTGATTTGTTAGCTAGCATATTTTTATTATTTATAAAGTCTATATCAAGCATTTCTAGCTTAGATTAATGGACAGTTGATAGCAATCTACACCTCACGTTACAGAGATTAGTTTTGGCAAAAAAAAACAAGTTGTACATTCAATAACACCATAATGAAATGTATTTGAAATAGAAATGTGTACAATATAAAGTATCTTATAATTATGAATCTCGACATTAGTGTCGAATAGCTAAAACTAATTCAAGTGCTGTAAGTTTATTTAAAGAATTATTATATGTAGTTGCAATATTCCGTTGGTTTAATCTGATAGGGTGGGGAATTTTTGCACGAAATTCTTTGCCGATTAATTCTCTTGTTTTTACTATTTCTGAATATTATACTGATGTGTTTGTCAGGTTTCGCAACCTGAGTCATGCTAAATAATTCATGTTCCGGATTAGAATACTGTCATATTAGATACTACTGAATGGTGCATTTTATCCATTTTAATAAAGGACAAGACAAAGATCATCATTTATGATCATGCAGAATCACATCCAATTAAGCCAAAAGATATCTTCTGTTACCTTTCACAAAATGCCTTTTGCTTTAATAGGGCATAAATCGATAAGTAACTTTCATTATATTTACTATTTTTCTGCAGAACACGTTAAGTTCACTCAAAGTAAAAGAGGTGTTGTTTTTTTTTATTATTAAACATTTTTGTATTTAAAAGTATTAAAAATTTTCCTGTTTCTGCTTTATAAGTTATGACTAAATAGCACAGGACTTTTATATACAGCGTTTATGCATTAAGTCGAACAGGACCCTACTCTACTACCTTCTTGGAAACAAAAAGCATGCTCTTTAGTGTCTATCAAAATAAACCAATAAAAATGGTATCACTGCAATGCATGGTTACCTTGTATTCTTATTCAAATAGCGATTTTACCTAAGTTATTATTTTATAAGTATAAAAAACATAGGGATAAACATAGTATAAAGGGATTAGCGGTTGTAAACGTTAATGTTTACACCTTTATCAAAATAGATCGATAATATCGTACCACTGCAATGCATGTTAACTTGTGTTCTTATTCAATTAGCGACTTTACATAAGCTATTATTTTATAAGCATAAAAAACATGGGGATAAACATAGTATAAAGGGATTAGCGGTTGTAAACCTTAATGTTTACACCTTCCTACTACAGTTGTTTGAAACTTTTTAAAAACGTACTAAAAATTTAAGAGCATAAACCAGTTAAATTTATTGTACTTGCTAGTTCCTGTCTCATTGTAAAATGTTTCAACTAATGCTGCTGCTGAATAGTGGTAGGATTATAATGGAAAAGCTAGCTCATAAATTCTCCTGCGAAATGGTACTTTGTAATCAGGGCATTTGTTTCAAGAAATTATACATTATTTTACCAGCACAATAACCGTTTTAGATCAGGACATTTAATTGAACTGGAAATAAAAGCCTACATCAATATGGGATTAATCCCAGGATTAGCTAGTATAGGTTGTAGGTTGTTTATTGTGGAAACAAAATAACATTAATAAACTACAAAGCAAAGACATAAAACAATTATAAAAAAATTAACATACTTATTTATTACATGAATTATTACATAAATGAACTACAAAGCAAAGATAAAACAATTATAAAAAAATTATATATATATATATATATATATATATATATATATATATTATTTAGACCTTCAGCTCTTCCCCCTCCCACCCTCTACTTGCATTTCTTACTGTTGTCGCGAAAATGTGTGCAACTAGTTGGTCTCTTTTTACCGTTGCAAAATGGTTTTCCAACACAAACTTGAAATCACTGCCTGAATTCCTAAAAATTTCTAAAAACAAACTCTAAAATTAAACCTTCAATAGAACTATTCTTTAGCAAAATGAAATATTGAATCTCAATCCTTGAATTTCCTATTCCCTACTAATTTTTTAACATTTTTCATATACTACATGTACTTTCATATGTTACTTCCATTATTCAGTTATAACCAATCATTGTGCCAAGCACACAATTTTTGACGACCAAACACACACACACACACACCTCGCAATAAGCGTTCTGTTGAGTTGATGACTTCCTCTTGACCCTTGTGACTTTTGTGAATTCTTATATGGCTAACATGCTGCATGCTTTGTAATAAATTACTTTACCTACAACTAATATGGTAACATACGTATTACACCTGTGGTTTTTGCAGTATAATGCTATATATTAATCACGCTAGGGAATAATGAAAAGCAGAGGGAATAATGGCTCTTTATTCCCTCTTATAGACCAACTGGAAAATAATATTATTAAATCCAAATATCAAATACTATGTCTTAATAGAATAACACGAACAACTAGCCATGTTGGTTTTCGTTAATTTATTGTAGAATTTCGATAATTTGGAAAGTCAAGTAATATAAATTACGCTCTCTTATACTGATACTTAGTTGTAGATAAAGTATACTATACAACTCGCTATAATAAAGGCTACTATTTCCTCGGATGATTAACTACACTTGCTCGCTTTGCTCGCTCGTGTGGCAACTTTCATCCTCGGTAGTAATAGCCTTCATTATAGCCTCGTATAATATACTATTATTGTATCACAAATGGTTTTCCTACCCATTCAATATTTACAAACTAAGAATTGGATTTTGATGAATTCTCTGGCATCAGCTTATACAAAACTTTTCAGTTCATTTTAACTAAAATTATGTGCGTTTGTGCTTTAAGGTTTTTACAGATAAAATATGTCGATGAAGTGCGGGATTTACAAACTTCTGTATCGTGTTTATTTAAGAAGGCGTATTCATGTCTGTGTCCAATTTCTAATCAGAGTTCTTTGTATTTCTATAATTTTATAGGTATATCAACCTTTTGTCTTTTAAAAATTAAGCACTAAAGTTAGGTGAATAATAAAAGAACAAAAAACTGTTGATTCGTATGGAATTAAATTTTAATACTTCTGAAGTTGCACGTTGATTTCATACATGATTGGTAGAATAATTGTGTAACTATAGACTATTGAAAATATTTTACATTAACGTTACATGTTAGATAAATTAGATGTAACCTTGATATTTGAAATTAATGTTAAAACTATTAAGGTAGTTTTTATATGGAATATATCCAAGAATTATATTTCAAATTGAAAAGTTTTCTGTTGTTATGAAGTTGTGTAAGTGAATTTACAAAGGACAATGTATTAGAGCAGTAAGTTTTGTGAATGTGCAACTACTACATGAGTACAAGCAAAATTTAAAAAACTTAATTTTAAGATTTAGTATAATTAGATTTTGTAATTTAATGCAAGTAATATGTATGTTGAAGATAATAAAACCGTAATGTAATGAAGTTTAGTTTGAAAATAATTTACAATAGTCATTTCCAAGTATACAGCGACGGTTGCACAATAAGTGCTTTAGAGCAGCTGAATCACCAACCAACCATCCATAACAAACAAAAACAAACTTGAAACATGTTCAGGAATAAGAAAGAAGTGGATAACCACTAACCAGTCACTAAAAGTATTATGAGTTCCTAAGATCCAGAACAGGGGGTCAATAATACAGTAAACATACAACACCAAAGAAAAATCCCTAAAATTACTCTAACTGTGTTGTTCTGCAGATTTTATTTACAACTTCGGCGGTCATCTGAGCATTTTGCCCAAATATGGATATAGTAAGAAATTGCTGATATTAAGGTATAGGGTGTCTCAGAATGTTTTTCGTTTTTAGATGTTAAATAAAAACAACAATATTAATTAAAACTCGTTTTATTTATGGTTTATTAAAGAGCAATTCTCAAAGTTTATTTATGAAAAACAATCGTTTGCAAATGCGCACCATTCACTTGTTCACACTCATTTAACCTGGAGCTAAAATTTTCAATCACTCGCTGGAGCATCGCTCTTGGAATAGAGTTGATTTCTAGTGATTCTTTGCTTCAAAACATTCAGGTTGGGTGGCAATGGATTGTAAACTTTACTTTTTAGGTAGCCCCATAGGAAGAAATCAGCATGCGTTAAATCAGGGCTCCTCGGTGCCCAGTTGATGTTTCCTCGGCGACTTATCACTCTTCCTGGGAATAAATCGTGAAGAGAAGTGGCTCCATCTTGCTGGAAAAAGGTGTTGCGGTTGTAGCCGTTCTGGTTTTTTATTTCTGTAGCCAAAAAAGTCCGGATCATATGGCAATATCGATCAGAATTAACGGTCTGAGTTCGACCTCGGTCATCCTTAAAAAAATAAGGGCCAATAATTCCTTGACTTGATATGGCAGCCCAAACAACAAGTTTTGGCGAGTGCAAGGGCTTCTGATGCAGTTCTAATGGATTCTCGGGAGCCCAGTATCTGCAATTTTGTTTATTCACATGACCGTTGATGTGAAAATTCGATTCGTTGGAGAACCAGATGTTATTGAAACTCCTAAAACGATTTTTCATTATCCTACAGAATTCGACTCGTTTATCAGGATCATCAGGCTTCATTTCTTGAACAATTACAATTACGGGTGAAAATGTAAATCTTTCGAAATAATGTGATGAACCGTTGATTTGTTCAAATTAAGAGAAGCTCCGTGCAATCTCAACAACTGTCGTGGGTCGTCCATAACAGACTGGCGAACGCGGTCGATGTTCAAGGTCGTTCTTGATGTCCTTTTGCGCCCAGGCGATTTGTCCGGCATTGTATTCCCAGTCTCTTCAAACTTGCACACCCAATGCTTAATTAAATTGGCACTTGGCACATGTCTTAAGCTTGTTAAATTAAAATGTGTCCTGTAGAGACGACGAGCAATAGTGTAGGAATTGTTATTTTTATAAAACGCTCGCATGCAAAACGCGCGCTGTGGTCCTGTGAAACGATTAATGGCTACTAAACTTAACAAGTCGGCCAAGCATTTGAGTCCACTCCCTTCCCCCTGCTACCTGCGGTTGGCGTGTATTGATCAATTCAAAAACGAAAAACATTCTGAGACACCCTTTATTATAGACCTGCATTCGATTGGTTACTTGCCTATATCTATTGCTATCCAATTCATATAAGTTTGCATGCGGTCTGGTTATTTATTTACAAAACTTACCATCTTCGTTATATTTAGAAATATGTCTGCTGCTTTAATATCGTGGTAGCTCATTGCTATTCATCCACAATAGATTATAAAATGAAAAACATTTACGTTTAAAATTTTAGTATAATTTAATTGTACAGTACAGGAAGTTTGCATTAGTTATAATTAAATACTTTATCAATAAGCTTTTAGGTACCCTGTTCCTGGTGTTTGCTACTTTACATACGATTTTCCAATGCTCCACCCGAAGGTACTACATTGGCCAGGAAGCGGGTTTTTTTACCTGGAAAATTTGGAATTTTGCTGAACCCTTGTTGTTCCCAGCAAAATAGGGATCTTTAACGTGCATGATAACACTCACACATGGGACTTCCATTTTACCGCTCATCCGAACGAGGGTGTATTTTTGTGAAAAATGCTCGTTTAACATTTTTCAAGCGAACCGTGTCAGGATTCGAACTTGGGACATTGGGCGTAGTAGTCACACACATACCACTACGCCACGGAGCCGCCTGGTGTTTGCTACTGTGTAATATTACCAATTTTAAAGCTTTTTTTCGACCTGTGAAAACCATAGTTCTGGATCATTAAGTTGGATCATTAAGCCAAAATGGAGAACGTACACCCACTTTGTTTACTTCCTCGCTCATTGTTAGGGTTTAAATTGTTTTTAGACGTGTAAATTTAACCGGGCGTTATCTCTAATGCATTAATTGAAAATCACATCGGTTTCACCAATTGTGGATGTTTTCACGATTTCTGTTTTTTGTGGGATCACCTTTTGTTTCGTTAATGCATAGAGACAACAAATGTGTACAATTTATTTACAGGTTTAGAATTAAACATTGGCTGTAAGAAATACATACAATAACATATAATTGAAAATAACAATTACATAAGATTCTACATGCATATGCGATATAAAAATGTCCTTGAATTTATGCATGAGAATAAAGCTTTGAATTTGAACAAATTTTATTAACGCTAGAAATGCAAATGTTCTTTAGCGTTACGAAATTTATAGTGCGGCTTTGAATGAATGTTTTGTTTGTACACAAGAGATCAAATTCACTTTGAACTTTTATACGCGTTTCTGTGAAGAGACATTGCTCAAAAAGAAGCCTACTCTAAAATGGATTAGCACTTTTTTTTTGTTCCACAGATATCTTTATTCCCCTACTATTTATATAACCTCTTTGTTATTAACTTTGTCCACGCTATCTGAAGCACAACATTCCAAAATGTCAACATTAGTTGCAAATATTTCACAACCAACCCTGGAGTTGTTTATAATAATCATCAGATTTATTTGCTCCTATTTTTTCGTCATTAGGTTTTTCGTCTCAAAACTGGTTGGACATGTACTTTCACTTATTTATATTCTGAGCTAGTTTACACAGTTCCCTGAAATTTCCACACAGCCTATAGTATACAACTCGTATCCTCTTCTATTGTTTTCTAATTATATGCCCTATTTCACCGAGATTTAGTGGTATGTGAAGGGGGTTGGGCAGCTTGAGGCTGTCAAGATCTCCCAATACTTGGACATTTGCCGAAATTAATAGTTTTCCAGTAAGTCCTTTCACACAATTAACATAATTTGAGAATATTGCACAACCAATACCTGTAGTTTCTTATAATAATCATTATGTTTAATTACAGTTATTTTTTTCGTCATTAGTTTCTCCATCTTGGGACTGCTTGGATGCGTATCTCCATTGATTTCTATTCTGAGCTAGCCTACACATTTCCCTGATATTCCTACAGCCTACATCTTTCACTATCTGTGTGTGATAGCCTAACCTAGGTGTATCTCTACTTCTCTTTTTTCCTATCTCTGCTTCTAAAATATTCCACACTACTCCCTCATGCCGTAGTATGTGGCCTAACATACTATCTCTCCTATTTTGTACCGTTTTCCACATATTTCTTTCTTCCCCTACCATTTTAGTACCTCTTTGTTCTTAAGTTTGTCGATGGTATCTGCATCATTCGTATGTAGCACAACATTTCAAAGGATTCTACATTTTTCTTGTCTGCTTCTCCTACTGTCCAGGCTTCACAACCATACAGTGCTGTGCTCACACATATGTTTTAAGCAATCTTTTCCTTGTTTGTATGCTTCTTGTTTTTGAACACAGTAGTTGCTTTTTCTCGTTAAATGTAGCACGACCTTGTGCTAATCTTTGTTTTATATCTTTTGCGCTTTTTCTATCTTGCGTTTTTTGGCTTCCTAGGTAGCAGAAATCCTTAACCTCTTGTAAGTTCTTGTTACCTATTTGTATTCTTGTGTTTGATTTATTTTTTTCCTCCTTTGCATACTAGTACTTTAGTTTTATTTTTGTTAATTTTCATACCATATCCCTCTGTTAGAACCGTTTCCATTTCATTAAGTGCAGCTTCTAACTCTTCTTTTTTTGTCCCTGAATAGTAATTCCAAATGTTTTCCTGCATTTGACAGTATTCATTGCCTCTTCAATGTACAAGTTAAAAATAAATGGGGATAAGGCACATCCCTGTCTCACCTCTTTGCTAATGTCTACTTCTCTACGTCCCTGCTCTAATTCTATTACTGCTGTTTGCTCTGTATAAGCTATGTACTAATCGTCTATTGCTATAACTCATTCCAATCTTTTTGAGTATTTCGAACATTTTTCCATTTTACATTGTTGAATGCTTTTTTCCAGATTTACAAACTGTATATACAAGCTTTCCTTTTTTTCTATTGTTTTCTTCATTATCACTCTGAGCTAAAATAGCCTCCCGTGTTGTTCCCCTGTTTCGCCTCAACCCAAATTGATCTTCTAGTGTTTCTTCAGCTGGTTTTTCCCATCCTAGTTAATATTTTTGACGCATGTGCTGTCAAACGTATTGTTCGAAAATTTTCACATCTATCAGTGCCTTTCTGTTTTGGTATAGTTACTATGATGTTACGTTTGAAATCTTTGGGTATCTCGTCTGTCTCATACATATAGCTTACAATTTGGAAGAGACGTTCTGGTATTGCTTGTCCAGCTGCTTTTACAGTTTCTGCTTGCACCTTACCATTTTTACTCATCTTTAAGTATAGGATATTCCAATTCATCATTTTCAATGTCTGATTCCTGTTCTAATGCTGTTACTTCCTCTTCTGCATATAAATTCATTCCCTATATATTCTTGCCATCCACCCACTTTCTCTACATTTTCAATAATGACGTTTCCTCTCGTTACCTTTTTATTTTTGCAGTACGGTTTTATATCCTTAAAATTGATTCTAATTAGTTTGTATGCTTCATCTGTCTTTACTATTTCCATCTTAGTTTGTACCTCTTTGCATTTTTCATCCATCCATTCTTTAGCTTTCCTGCATTTGCGAATAATTTCCCATTTTATAGCTTTGTATCTCTGTTTTCCTGTTTCGTCTGATTTATTTTTGTATTTTTGCCTTTTTTCTATTAAATTCAGAATATCCTTTGTTATCCATTTCTTATTTTCATTTTGTGTATACCTTAGAATATCTCTGGCTGCGATGTCTAAGCTGGATTTAATGTTATTCCATTCTGTTTCTACTTCCTTAGTATCAGATATTTTCCCGATATCTTTGAGCAATTCATTTGACTTTTTTTAATCTTTCTTGAATATCTTTATCTTTTAGTTTCTCAAAGTCAAAGTACCTTTTTCCATTTCTTTTTTTCAAATTTAAGTGCGGCCTTCATAATTACGATGTTGTGGTCAGTGTCTATTTCTGCTTGTGGGTAGTTTCTACAGTGTTTTACTTGATTCCTAAACTGTTGTCTAACAAGAATGTAATCTATTTGATATTTTCCTATATTTCCTGGCATCTTCCACGTATATCGTCTTCTAGCATGATGTTGAAATATTGTGTTTGTGATGATGAAGGTAACAAAGATGCATATGTTTGCTGATGACACTTTAATATATGCTGAAGGTGCAAATGTAATAAACCTGATTCAATCTGTAAATAGTGACTTAATAAGAATTAGCAAATATTTAGTTGGAAATAAGCTGAAGATAAATGTTGATAAAACAAAATGGATGTTGTTAACGAATGATAGAAGTTATCAAATGATAAAAACAGAAAATAGGAATGTACAAATAGATGGGTCTGATATTGAACTGGTAGAGAACATTAAATACCTAGGCGTAATAATCGACCGAAAATTAACTTTTAAAATGCATCTACAGATGGTTATAAATAAAGTAAGCAAAAAGGTTGGATTTCTGAGAAGAATTATTGCAAAGTTATCAAGTTTTGCTCGAATAACTTTATATAGAGCAATAGTTTATCCACACCTAACATATTGCAGCACCATTTTATTTGTCTCAAGCCAAGGTGATTTGGAACGATTGCAAAAGATACAAAATCGTGCAATGAGATGTTTATTAAAATGTAGCAGATTTGCCAAAGTCCGTAAAATGTTAGAATGCCTTAATTTTTTAAATGTTCAGGAACAAATGAAATATAATAGTATGGTTTTTATATATAAAATTATAAATGGTTTGCTGCCTTCGTACTTGGTTAGCAACTTAATTAAAGTGTCAGATATACATAACTACAGCACAAGACAAGCAGACAATTACTATATATACAAGAAGAATAAAACGATAACCACAAAAAATGTATTTCATTATGGCGTTAAGATATATAATACATTACCAAAATCAGTTACAAATCAGCCTTCTCAAAGAAAATTCAAGAGTAATTTAAAAAAATATATTTTAAGTTGTAGAAATGAAAACTAATTATATTATTAACTGTATTTTAATAATTTGCTTTATAGTATAATATTTTGTTTTATACTTTATTAACCTATATTGAGTTATGCAATAAATCTAAATAAATAAATAAATAAAATAAATAAATAAATTAAATTGTTTTTGTCGCAAAATTCTATCAACCTATTTCTCCCGTCGTTTCTCGTGCCTATACCAAATAAACCTACCGCTCCTTTTCTACCCTCACCTACCGTAATTATTAAATTTTCATGTTTTTTTTACGTGTCTTATTATGTCTTCGATATCTCTGTAGATTGCTTCTACCTCTTCGGCACTGTAGCTAGAGGTGAGCATGTATACATGTATTATTACTGTGTTTACCGGTTTAGATTCTAATCTAACCATGAGTACTCTTTCGTTCTTTTGTAAGTAATTTTCTACACAGTATCCTATATTTTTTCACATAACTATTCCCACAACCGAATTTCCTTCCTCTGCTCCTGTATGAATTATTCTGATTTCCACTCCAAAAATCCCTGCCTCTTGACACCGAACTTCGCTGATCTTTACTATGTCTAGTGCTATCCTATTAATTTTAATTTTCAGGTTCTCTAGCTTACCTACTTGCTTCATACTTCTAACATTCCACGCTTCGACTAGCAAAGTGTTCCCGACTCTTATTCTGAACTTTCCTGACGCATCCTCCAAAGTAGTCCCCCTCCTGGAGATCCGGATGGGGGGCTATTTTAACTTCGGAATCTTTTACCTCAGAGAATGCCAACATTTTTATTACAATTTACGTACGTTGTGTACTTAAGAGGTAATATGGTGGTTTCCCGTTGCCTTACTCCTATGGTCTCTGCCAATCTAAGTACTGAAAAAGCCACTACCCTCTTTCAATATAAAGTTAAGATACACCTTTTTGAAAACAAATTCTTTACTCACATCTGGCCAGGAATTGCTAAAAGAAAAATCCTAAAAAGATGCCGGTACTTTTGAGGTCACTAGACGCCTGGCGATTGTTCATTAATTTGTTCAAAACATCAGTAGCAGTTGTAACACACTGGGCCACCAGAGGCACCCCTTTCACAAACTTTACAGATGATTTTAGACACATCAAAACGCGAACTTTCATTTTCCGCAATTTTGAAACAGGTCATACAGTAGTTCCAAGGATTGATATTACTAACTGTGCTTAGAATTTTAGAACTATGTTAAGAAGTATATAACGAATTACTAACAAAAATTCTTTGATAATAAAGAAGCTACGACTACAAAGATAATATTGCAGTTCAAAAAGTACAAACAAACTTGCAACCTCAAATGCAAAATACCAACGAAAGAGTTACAAGCTACAATTAACTTTTGCTTTGCTCCAACTATATAATACAGTATACGATCTATATCCTGTCAACTTTATTGATGGAAAAAGGTTAGCTTAGATATATATGATGTTGTTATTATATGGGACATTACAATAAGTCATATTTATCTACTTTGCCTTGACTATATGATTTGCATTATTCGTTGTTATAACATTTTTTGATGAAATAATGTCAATATGTAATGATTGGGGACAAGGTTTGCATTTTACATTAGCCAAAAGCTAAAGCAGAATATTAATATGTGCAATTAAAGAAAATCAATGCTACATTTCAAGTTGCCCTATGTAGCATTAGACCAAAAATGAGTGTTATGACAACACTGTATTTTGATGCCAGGCAGTACTATATTGTAACTTTATTATTTAGATGATGTCTAATCTTTAATTATGCTAGAGATGTAAGTAAACCTGTGCTTTGTTTTAAGCTTATAACTTGCCCAATCAGGTTTACATTATCTGTATGCTATTTAATGCAAATCAAATTCTTGTGTGTTTGTTCTGACACATACCATCCTATGATTGTATATGCTGTTAACTTGCAAGAGGCATTGTGACACTAATATCACGTGAGTATGTAAACATTACTGTTTGCTGGGATTACAAATTGGAAAAAATTCTAGGTTATATAATATAATTTATGTGCATAACATTTATCAATTAAAAATTACAAATTTTGTGTATAATTTTTTTGAGATCATAATTAAATATGTTTATTTTGTACTGTATTGTGTAAGTTTTGTAATATACTTATTCGAAAATAGTGTACAACATTTCAACAGCTAGCAAGTAAACTATTTTATATTACATGTAATTAATTTTTGATCTAGATTGTATAACATGTTTAATTTAACTTAAAGATGTTGATTTATTAATCATTTTTAATGAATTGTTTGCCATGTTATTTGTTATGACAAAATAGTTATTGGTGATTTACACATGTGTTGTTTGTAAGCTTGTATTTGTGGTTTTTGCATGACTAAATAGTATAGATATTTCTTTGTTTTTAATGTAGTTAATTATTACTGTTCTTAAATTGTAAATATTAATGGACTAATTTCAATGAATATTAAATTATCTGTTGTATATGCACTAGTTTTAGTTTTCTGCTATATAGTATGTAACACATATGTAACTGTTGGTTACTTGTAGAAACTTGTTAGTAAGAAATTATGTATATCTAAATACAAAATGTAATTTGTTGATAACGTTAATAAAGTGATTTTAACTGTTAATCACTAATAGCAGTCAGTGAAACCATTGTTATTAGCATTTAACCTAAAACATTAAAATCATGTAATTTTTGTAGAAAATATTACTTTTATCTTGATAATAGAAAAGTGATCACAAACTATCTATTTTTTTTTAACCTAAACTTACTTGAACATTGGAATAAACTTAGATACACAGGGCGAATCAGAATTGTACCACCAAATTTTGTTCTCGTTAAACCACTCGGAACTAGATTAAAAACGCATGCCTTGAAGTACACCATTTCAGATATATAGTGTTGGCGTTGAAAATATAAACTATTTTTCTTGCACACATACAATTTTCATATGAAACGTGTATCTTTTGTATCTAAAATGTTTTAATTTAATGCATAAACCAGTTTAATATTTTAATTCAGTGACATTACGTTAGAGTACCAATTACCTTTTTAATTCTCATTTTTCTATGTTCTGGTTCAATAATTTTTTCATTTTGTTATAAATTCTTTTATTTTAAAACACATCTGTTCTAACTTTAAAGTTTTGTAAATGATTGACGGAAACGAAATAATTTATATATGTTAAACTATTAACAAATTTTTGGTAACAAAAGATTCGAGTTGAAATACATATATCATTACATTAATACTGTAATTATTTCTGAAACTATTGATTTTTTACTATTCAAATGTTATGCATTTTTTTAGTAACATTTCTCAATATAGTTTCATTGGAAAATTGTAGCCGTAACAAGAAAAATAAACCTTGTAAATTTAACTTCAACGCTATATCCACATCTAAAACAGTACATTTTCAGATACAAGTTCTTTAACTCGCTTTGTATTATTGTAGGAATACAATTTGGTAGTCAAATTCTGCATTACTTTATATATTATTAAAATTAGTTTAAACATGATATTTATTATAAGCAACTACAATCATTGGAGGGGCAATATTCTCGAATAATGGTAATTGCGTGAAAGCATTTACTGGAAAACTATTATTTCGGCAAATGTCTAAGTGTTGGGGGATCTTGGCAGCCACAGGTTGCTCAACCCCCTTCAATAAATCTCAGTAAAATAGGGCATAATATTAGAAAACAATATAAGGGGAACCGAGCTGTATTGGTGTGTGAGAATTTCAGGGAACTATGTAGGTTAGTTTAGAAAACAAATAAGTGCAGGTACATGTCCAACCAGTTTTGAGACGGGAAACCCAATGACGAAAAAATGAGCGCAGATAAATCTGATGATTATTATAAACAACTAGTTTTGTTGTGAAATATCTGCAACTAATGTTGACTGTGCGAAAAGATATATTGGAAAAAATATTAAATCAGTAAATGTTCAAGTGCTGGGGGAACTTGGCAGCCAGAGGCTGCTTACCCCCCTTCGCAACCACTGAATGTCGGAGAAATAGGGTATATAATTGTAAAACAATAGAAGGTGACCGAACTGCATCTAACAAGAACGGCGCCTATGATGAAAGACAACAAACATAGAACAAAAAGTTGTTGAAAGCGTATGTGTGGAGCACAGCACAGACAGTATGCCTACGAAATACGAGCAGTCTGAAAAGCAGACAGAAGAACAGTAGCGGCCTTTGAAATGCCGTGCTTCAGATGTTTGAGGATGGACAGACAAAGGTAATAACAAATAGGTTATAGAAACAGTAAGGGAACAAGGATATCTTTGGGGAAAAAATATGAGAAATAAAAGGGCAGAATAAGTTCTAAGGCATTTTTGGGGAATAGTATGGGATATATGACAAACAGAGATAGGAAAAAAGAGGTGGATGTAGACCTAGATCAGTTAGTGATAGATGCAGACTGTGCAAATTTCGGGGAAATCTGTAGGTTAGTTAAGAATAGGAAACAATGATGATACGTGTCTAACCAGCTTCAGGACTGAGGACCTAATGATGATGATGATGAAAATTAGTTTAAGTTAATTTGAACTCATAAGTCATAATAAACCAAACTCTATTAAAAATCTCATTTTTAGTTCGATTTTGTACATAAATTTACCGCCTAATTTCAACAAGTTTTTATGCATTTTCGAAGCAAACCTAGCAAAACTTCTTTATGGCCCTACATTACTATCATATATCTTCTATGTTGTATACATTTTATCTTTGTTTTGGTATAGTTGATCTTTATGCCTAATTTTATTTAAATTTTCTTTCGTTGCATTTGCCTTATTTTAACTTCTTATTTGTTTCTGCTAATATTACTTTGGTTTTATTTATTCCTTGGTTCATAAAAATAATGAAATAAGATTGGAGATCTATGCCTATCTTCTTTGTCGATTTTTTATTGTTCTACTTCAATATCCATTTCTTTTACAAGCATTTATTCCTTTCACTTTTAAATTACCTACGTGTATGTAATATATTTTTCTTCCTTAAAATCCTAAACATTGTATTCCAGTCCACATTGTGAAGTGGTGTGTCTATATTTATAAACCTTACTATATTTTTTCTCACTTTGATCATTGTAATACTGACCTTTTAACCAACAGCTTACCAACATTCCTAAATTTTCTTTGATTGTTGTTTCTTTAGAAACATTTAACCTCTCCTTTCCAAAGTCTTGGAGTAGTTATCATTTTTTACATACAACCTTCCCTACTCCCCTATAGCGTAACCATACGGAAAGAGTACAAATATAACACGTCGTTACGCTAAGCACAAAACAGAACAAATTGACCGACAAGATTCAATCAGACTGTGAAAACTACAAAGGCATGTACCCAAGACTAGGTCAACGGTAAGTGGACCGGGTTTCTGAAGAAATTGTCTAAAACTAAACACCTGAGTTGTAACCAAAACTAAAGTGCCATCTAATTATATTCACCTGAATCTCCGCTAATAAATTGGAATATTACCATTTTGAAAAACGATTTCCAACCTTATATACAAATTACATTAAAATGCAACAAACACAACAAATCAATATCCTCAAAACTCACCACTGTATTTAATACATTAAATAACGCGAATCAAAACAATAGTATCACACAATTTCAGTATATAAATTACATAAACCTGTAAATATTCAAATTGATCAATACTTTTATAATCATATCTTGAACAATATTTCATAGTAGTATGGATCCATATTTTAACATGTTATTTCTCAATATTATTTGTCAAAGCAAAACACTTTCAAATTGATATTGCACTGTAATGTAGTTCATTACTAATATTAAAGTACTTCTGTATAGAATTTAAGGATAAAAACGTTTCAGTGATACAGGTTGTATTTAGAAGTACTAAAAGTTATTGCTTACTTAGTTTGACAACACTGCAGCAGTAGTTGTCAATAAGGTTCAAAGTTGACTTGAAACCAACGTCAAAATTGGCAAATGCACAGTCGTCTACAGTTGAACGGAACCGAACTGAAAATTTACTGAAACTGTCAACATCGGGACCACGTTATAGGAAATATTACATGATTTTTACCAATCGTATTTTTCTGTGCAAATAATTAAACCAAGAAAAATAGCATGCATCTCTGAACCATTTCAGCTACGATTAATTCTTGACAGGATGGTGCATTGTCATGTCCACCAATTGAGACTGAATGAATCCAACATGATCAGATACATAACTTTGGGATCAGGGGTTCTTGTAACGACTTTTAACTATACAATTTCTTCACTTGATGTTGGTGCAACAACCAGAAACAACAACCACCACAATTAATACAACTAACACTACCAATAATACTACCAGCTCTATAAGGAACAAACCTATTAATTGTACGATTATACAACTAGAACAGCAAGTACAAATTAACTATGAATTACTTATCGGACGACTCCAATGCGAGCTGTAGATAACTTGAACGTGTTTGATAACCAACCAAAATTCTATAACATGTGCTTGTTAAATAAATTTACACCAATGAATAACTGCGTACCTGGTTTCTTGAATCCTATACAATATAGGTTAACTGAAGCAATTACAAACAACTTCCAACTAACACCAAAATGCGTTAAGTCTTATCGCACATATGACTAACAAAAAAAAAATTGGGCATTTTTTGAAAATCTCAAACCCAAGAAAATAATTCCACGCAAGTTATAGTCCACGTTGCCATATTTAAATTGATTATTAACATATACACATTAAACGATTTTTCAATATTAGGGCCTAACCAATAAAATTTGAAATATTCTTACAAGTGCCAAATTTACTTCAAAGCTTCCAAATTGTACCAACGTTAATGACTTACGACAAAATTTAATAGAAATCGAGGGAACAAATGGAAATATCGTAACAGAAATTTAGAGCGCTACAATATCTGCTTTGTAAACCTATATATAGTACTATCTCGTCCATGTCTAATTAACTGTTGGCATTGGTCTACTCCTATAATCTGTAATAATTTATCTG
The DNA here is from genome assembly GCA_036346225.1 of Platerodrilus igneus. Classification (NCBI taxonomy): domain Eukaryota; kingdom Metazoa; phylum Arthropoda; class Insecta; order Coleoptera; family Lycidae; genus Platerodrilus; species Platerodrilus igneus. Next base: position 7,667,418 of record JARFIW010000229.1, on the reverse strand, counting down.
CTTTACGTTTGTAGGTTTTTGCATCCAGAATCTCCACATCTCTCTTTCTTATTAACTAAGTTCTGATTATAGTTATTTATACAAAAAGTATAAAACAGCATTCTTTGCACACATCTTGTCAAATTTCGACGACACGCATTTTTTAATATTATCATTTAGCAGATTGTTTTAGATTCGTTTTATACTGTGGTAAAAATACATTATTCAAAAAATCATCATTGTTCACTCTACTGTACACAGCTTTTTACCAACCTGCTTGGTTTCATTCTGCATGAGGTTGCTTCTGAATTTTGTTGCTAGAACATCATCTTGTTAACCTAAACTTGCTTTAATAAATTTGTAGGGAACTTTATTGTTTTTGAAATGTTCTTTTTCATCAGTTCCTGCAGAAACGTTAATGCATCTCTTATTGAAGCTTATTCATATTTAACTTTGAGAATTTACAACCATTACACATTTCACATTCTTGAAAGTTGTGAAACTTTTCTGTGTAATGCTATTTGGTGAGCAAGCTTTTGGCATTGTAAATTGCAGCCCAAAAATTTTGTGGGCTAAAAACCAAAATTTTACAACTACAATCTTACTGATTGAATCTTTGATACAGGCAAGATGAAAGTTTTTGTATATTACACGTTTTGTGTAATGCCTTGGCTGTGTATTCCATTTTTAGTCACTATTGAAAATCCAATATGGAGAAATTAACCTAAGAAAGTACGTCGGGACATAAAAATTATTACATGTGTAAATAACTTAAACCAAAATAAATTTCTCTATAGATGAATTACAATTGGAAACTTTGTATCCTTTTTACAAGAACAATTAAAACCTACTTTTTTGCTGTATTCCCATTTACAATATAATCTTTCAGGTGGAGCATCAAAAATGTTTCCACCTACCAGCTCTTACATAACTTATGCAAATTATCCCCCAGAAATAGCGGAAATAGATATTTACATATATAGAATATATTGTTACTTGCTTGTTGAAGAAGCCCAAAATCACAAAAAAATTTTAAAATAGTGAAATATACCGATATACACTATTTTATATTTCTCTATCATTCTAGAACCCTTTCAAAGGCATTTATTGTCGTGTCCGTTGTATATCTCCTTTCATTTTACAACAAGATTACTATCAGTTTGACTTCCAGCAATGTTGTCAGTAACTCTTCCAAGTAACAAAGATGAAACTTAGAAATAATACCTTAAAAGAGAGTGAGATATGAGTAATGAGACATTCTACTTCTACATTTAATCGTTTGGTTTTTACAGGCTGGCGAATTCGAACGTGAATCATTCTAAAAATGCTGCGTCCGTTTTAATACTATATATTATTCTTCTTAATCTTCTTTTTTACAACAAACATACAGGGAGTATTTACTATATATTAATATCGCTGTACTTTGTGTATCCGATACGCCACTAAATTAAAACAATGTATGCATCCTTATGTTCTATAAATAGCAGTATGTAATGTATAGAAGTAATTATGTCATGCTAAATCATTTATCATAGCGTTGTTATCGTCATGAAGCAGCTTAAATTTCAGATGTATTTTAATATGATATTATTTTTTAAATAGAAAATTTAATTCTATTAATTCTAGAAAGGTTAGTGCTTTTTTATCTTATTAATATAAATCGTACGTTAAAACTTGATATTTATTGTGTGGGCGCTTGCTAAATATACTGTAAGCATCTAATTTTACCCCTCAGAACAGTTTTATTCAAAAAATTTTGCTTTTTTCATACACTATTTGGTTTTATTGGTGTGATGGTTATACAGTTTTTTAATTGGAATTACTACGCAATTTAAATCGTTTAACCGTCGGCAATACAGCTGTTCCTGTTCGTAAAATCTTTAAATATTCGTTTTGGTTCGAAAAATATCGATAGAAATGAATTCTAATAAACGTAAAATATGGGTTTAACGTCAAAAGTGCAAGATATTTTTGTAGGAGACTATTGTACGATTGCATATGAAAATTCTAAAAATTTTCTATTGAGTCGTTTACAAGCTGTAATGTTTTCTAGTATAGAGGTTACTACCACCCCGAAGACTGGCTTTCGCGCACTGTTGGTGGTATTTATTTTTGTATTAAACTATAGACGATTGCTGGTGCGTGAAGTTAGCTGCAACATTTTTGAATTTTTAAAAAATATTTGTCATAATTAAGCGCCATTTTGCGACGCTAAAACTAAATTTTGCGCCGTCTTGGCAAACAAGTTATTGATAAAATAAGATTTTCCGGCCAAGTTCACGAAGCCGCACTTTTTTTCAATTTTAAGAAAATCTTTATTCCATAATTTAGCGCCAATTAGGCGCCATTTTGCGCCGTTAAAACGAAATTTTGCGCCCTCCTGTGTATCAAGATATTTGAAATAAACTATTTTTCTGAACTCCAAAAACGTGAAGTTGGCCGCGCCTTTTTTGAATTTTGAACAAAATTTTGCACCACAATTAAGCGGTAATTAGGCGCCATTTTGCGCCGTTAAAACGAAATTTTGCACCCTTCTGTGTAACAAGTTATTCGAAAAAAACCATTTCTCCAAACTAGACCAAAATCGTGAAGTTGGCCGCGACTTTTTCGAATTTTGAAAAAAATTTTGTACCAAACTTAAGCGGTAATTAGGCGCCATTTTGCGCCGTTGAAACGAAATTTTGCGCCCTTCTGTGTAAGAAGTTATACGAAAAACAACTATTTTTCTGAACTACTTAAAAGCGTGAAGTTGGCTGCGACTTTTTGGAATTTTGAAAAAAATTTTGTACCAAATTTATGCGGTAATTAGGCGCCATTTTGCGCCGTTGAAACGAAATTTTGCGCCCTCCTGTGTAACAAGTTATTTGAAAAAAACTATTTCTCCATACTACCCAAAATCGTGAAGTTGGCAACTTTTTCGAATTTTGAAAAAAATTTTGTACCAAATTTAAGCGTTAATTAGGCGCCATTTTGCGCTGTTGAAACGAAATTTTGCGCCCTCCGGTGTAACAAGTTATTTGAAAAAATATATTTATCCGAACTGCCCAAAAGCATGAAGTTTTTGAAAAACGGCGCAAAATGGCGCCTAATTACCGCTTAAATTTGGTACAAAATTTTTTTCGAAATTCAAAAAAGTCGCGGCCAACTCCACGATTTTACGTCGCTTAGAAAAATAGTTTATTTTGAATAACTTGTTACACTGGAAGGCGCAAAATTTTGTTTCAAGGGCGCAAAATGGCGCCTAATTACCGCTTAAATTTGGTACAAAAATTTTTTCAAAATTCGAAAAAGTCGCGGTCAACTTCACGGTTTTGGGTAGTATGGAGAAATAGCTTTTTTCAAATAACTTGTTACACAGGAGGGCGCAAAATTTCGTTTCAACGGCGCAAAATGGCGCATAATTATCGCTTAATTGTGGTACAAAAATTTTTTCAAAATTCAAAAAAGTCGCGGCCAACTTCACGGGCGTCGCCGTGGATCAATGTAGTAAGCGTAAGACTACGGATCCCAAGGTCCCGGGTTCAAATCCAGACACGGCCGACTGCTTGAAAAATGGCAGGTGAGCATTTTTCACAAATATTACGCCCTCGTTCGGATGAGAGGTTAAATGGAGGTCCCGTGTGTGAGTGTTGTCACGCACGTTAAAGATCCCTACCTTGCCTGGAACGGCAAGGGTTCGGCATAATTCTAAATTTCAGGCAACAAAAACTCGCCTTCTGGCCAATGTAGTACCTTCGGTGTAGCATTGGAAATGTAAATGAACGGCCAACTTCACGATTTTGGGCTAGTTTGGAGAAATGGTTTTTTTCGAATAACTTGTTACACAGAAGGGCGCAAAATTTCGTTTTAACGGCGCAAAATGGCGCCTAATTACCGCTTAATTGTGGTGCAAAAATTTTTTCAAAATTCAAAAAAGGCGCGGCCAACTTCACGTTTTTGGAGTTCAGAAAAATAGTTTATTGCGAATAACTTGATACACAGGAGGGCGCAAAATTTCGTTTCAACGGCGCAAAATGGCGCCTAATTGGCGCTAAATTATGGAATAAAGATTTTCTGAAAATTGAAAAAAAGTGCGACTTTTCGTGAACTTGGCAGGAAAAATCTTATTTTATCAATAACTTGTTTGCCAAAACGGCGCAAAATTTAGTTTTAGCGGCGCAAAATGGCGCCTAATTATGACATAAATATTTTTAAAAAATTCAAAAATGTTGCGGCTAACTTCACGCACCTACCTGACGATTGCATGTGAAAATTTTTAAATTTTTTATCCAACCCTTTATGAGGCACGATTTAGTTTGCTTAGGGATTGCTGCGAGCCCAAATACTGGCTTTGGCACACCATTGCTGGTGATATTTTTGTTATAGGTTACTAAGCATTTCATGAAAAAGTTTTGGAAATTTCTAAAGAGTTGTTTACCGGCTAAATCTGTTTTACCATAATGGTTGCTGCCACCTACACGACTGGGTTTGGTGCACTATGGTTGGTGGATATTTGCGTAATAGGGTGCTCCAAAAGTAATGGTCTAAATTGAAGAGTTTTATAGCTGAGATTAAAACCTATTCAAATAACTGTATATGTTGTTATCCAATTGTTGATGGTTTCAAAGTTATAACAACTTTTGCGTTTTGTGCCAAAATCGTGCAGAACTTTGAATATTAATTTGCAATAAAAGAAATACTGACCTTTTGAAGGTAGTTCGTTTTCTGTGTATGCGTGAATGTTGTGTGTTTAATAAATAAGAACTTCCTCAAAAATTTACTTATTATCGCAAGAGAAAATCATAATTTTTCTATAATTTTGGTTCTGTGAAAAATTTTGCGTGCTTTTCAAACTAAAATTACTCAAAATAAGTATTACCATCGAAAAGTGCACACCTATCCAAAAAGCTTCATTAATCTAATAACTGGTAGGTCTAAGATTAAATGCATGGAAAATTATTGGGTAATTTGTAGGCACAATCCCAAAAACAGCACTTTTATTAAAGAATTCGTATGTAATAGCCAACTTTATTTTTTGTAAAATATGAACTCAAAATAATCAAATGTATCAGGTTATCATAAAGTAAGGGATATATTTTAAATTATGATAACTTTTTAACAAATTAAGTTAATAACAAGAAATAAATGAAATCTAATTGCTTATGAGATGGGATTTAGTATGCCCAAAACAGGTTACGGCAATTGCTCAATATGACCTCCATTTTGTTGTTGTAAGATCACCATCCTTACCTCCAAATTGTACACAGCATTTCGTAACATTTCTGGTTGAATTGTACCAATTTGCTCCGTAATACTGTCTTTTAATTCTTGTAGCGTAGTTGGTCGTCTTCTAAACACTAAACTTTTTAAATAACCCCACAGCCAGTAATCCGCTGGGTTTAGATCAGGTGATCTTGATGGCCATGAATTTACGAAATGTCTGCTTAACACGCGATCTTGAAAAACGTTGGTTAACAATTCTTTGACTGGTCGAAAAATGTGCGGGGTGCTCCATCCTGCATAAAATGATGTTTTCAATTTCGTAGTGCTCGTTTTGCAGCTGTGGAATAACATAATTTTGTAACATTTGCAAGTATCGTTCACCATTTACAGTTACAGATACGGCTTGTCCATTCTGCATTTCCTCGTAGAAATACGGACCAATAATAAAATCAGCTGTAAAACTGCACCAAACGGTGACTTTCTTGTCATGAAGACCTTTTGAACGATTTGTTGCGGATTTTCTGCAGACCAGATTCTACAGTTTTGAGTATTGACTCCACCATTCAGAGTAAAATGTGCCTCATCTGTCCATAAAATACGGGATAACCATTCGGGTTCAATTTCCATCTGAGCCATTACTCGCAAAGAAAAATCGTACCTAGTAGCCAAATCTGCGTCCTTTAATTCAAACAGCATTTTCAGTTTATATGGATACATGTTTAGAATTTTATGCGTAAAATTTTCGAAACCGTGGTATACGGCATTTGTAATCGCTTGATATCGCATTTGCACTGCTGATTGCGAGTGAATTGCTTCTGGCTATGTCTTGATTTTCATGAAGAACCTCTGCAACTTGGACATCACTAATTATTGGTCTTCCTGATCTTGGTAATTCAGTTACAGACCCTGTTCTTTCAAATTTTTGTATCAAATTGCGGCACGCTTTCATTTGACAGGGTCCCGCCTCAAACCCATTCTCGTGCGAAATCTTCGTAATCCAGCGGTGTAATTTCTGCCGGATTCATAATAGCACTGAACTAAACTAATTCTTGTTTGTAAATCCATGTTATTACAGTTGAGTCGTTTGAACTCAACGCTTACTTGAGTTTTAATTTCAAAATAAAACTTCAAATTGAATAATTTCGTTTTGACACTAGTGTCAACAATTGTTATGACAACGCTTTTGTTTCTCATAGATACGGTAAAATCCCATTCATTAAGCAACTAGATTTCGTTTATTTTATGTTACTAACTTAATTTATTAAAAAGTTGTAATGATTTAAAATATATCCCTTACTTTATGATAACCTGGTATTTAAAATTCGTTTACAACAAATGTTCGAATGTCCTGCCACTAGTTAAAGATCGCTACCTTGCTTGGAACAGCAAGGGTTCGGCAAGACTCCAAATTTTCCAGGTAAAAAAAACCCGCTTCCTGGCCAATGTAGTACCTTCGGGTGGAGCATTGGAAAATCACATATAAGGTTTCAACACGATGGTGCCCCAGCACACAGTGCGCGTAATGTTAGGGAACACTTAGTCTTGCATATCCCAATCATTGGCACTATCTAGTGGCCATCGCGTTCTCCCGACCTCAACCCCCTGGATTACTTCTTGTGCGGTTATATGAAAGAAAATGTGTATAAAACACATACCACAAACGAGCAGGACCTTTGTAGAAAAACACGCGAAGCCGTTGGAAGGCTGAGAGAATCGGTCGTGCCTTCAGGTTTTTAAAACCAAATTTTTTGGGACGGTGTCGTTTATGTATAAGAACTGGTGGCAGGACATTCCATCATTTGTTGTAAACGAATTTTAAATACATTTGATTATTTTGAGTTCATATTTAACAAAAATTATAAGTTGACTATTCTAGGGATGGACTCGGGCCGGGCTTTTAATAAGCCCGGCCCGGCCCGAGGCCCGACCCGAAATAAAACCTGACGGCCCGACCCGCCGGCGGGCCGGGCCGGCCAGAAGACTTTCATTCAGTGAATGAGAAGATATTTTTTCAGTTGTGTTCAACAAGTAACTATCGTTCTTTTGTTTGATTTAAGAGTATAATGATTTTGAGTTACAATCAAAATACTTGTGGAACATACCGTAGTATATCATTTGATTTTTGATTCTTTGAAAAATCCTAGAAATATGTAACAAAAGTACAAAATGTTTAGCAATTTTCAATGTTTATGAAATTGTTACAGACTGATTTTATAGCTTTTTTACTTTGAGAAACTGAAACTTTTGGAATTGAACTTTGATCTATAATTTGACTGTCTTTGTTCTAGTTCTATTAAATTTTTATTTGACCGACTGACAAATCATGCCAAAGTTCAAGATTTAACACTTTTGGTGAATTACTGAATGCTAAAAATTAAATAAATTGTTGATAGGTCATAGTATAAACGGTACCAACCTGAAAGTCAAATAATATACCGAATGTTTGCTTAAAAAAAGTCGAATTTTCAAATTGTGGTATGTAGAGGATACCATATTCTTTAGAAATACATATTATCTGATGGAATAGAAGTAAAATGAAGTAATTGTTTAAGGTTGAAAAGTTTTTTAAAAAATGATTACCAAAAGGTATAAATCAGTACATAGATCCTTTTATATACTAATAAAATGTTATTTACTTTATCCTTTTTTTATGGCATGAGTTCGATAATGGCATTATTATACATTTTCCTACAATAAATAGAAAACTATATGTGCAGCCAAATTCTACTATTCAACATTAAACTAAGTGACAATCATGCACGTAGCTAGGGGGTAGGGTACTTAGAAGGCACCCCCCTACCCTAAATATTCTAGCCCACACCAAGAAGGGTGTTCAGAACACGCTAAAAATAAAGTTGTATTTAGAAAATAATTAATGGCTGTTCAGTCCCCCCCAAACAAAAGGTGATAATATCAAAGTATGAAATTCAAAATTTCATGTACCCTAGAAGTGTCTGCTATACCTATAGTCTACGAATAGACGATTAACGTATAGTTTTCGAAAGTTTGATTGAAATCGTTATTTTAAAATACATGCAGCAGTAAAGAATCTAACACTAATTAATATATACTACATGGTAGCGTTTAAATAGTTATTTGTATATCAAGGCCGCAAAAATTGTTTTTAGCGCATCGAAGAAAATTTATCGCATAGATCGCTTGCGACGGAGGCAATATAATCTCGAGGTCGCTAAAATAATTTCGTGGTCTAGTTGCAACCGTGCATGGTTTATTACAAAAAATTTTCACTTAACTGATTAAGCTATAGCTAAAATTTATATGTTTTTATAGTGTCTTAACATCACACGTTGCTATGGAAATGATATATTTCAAACACCGACAGTATTCATAAAGAAATTCCTGAAAAATGTCAGGCTGCGTTAGTACTACATAGTTCAATTTCCTACACTATTTCAGAGCAAGTGTTTTTTCCTTTACTCTTAATTTTGACATATATGTTTAGTATACTATATCTATAGGTTATATTTTAAAAATGAATAAAGAATTAATCTCTTTTGTGATTAGGTGACCTATAAAACATGTTCAACTATATTTGAAAAGATCAAAAAAATTCTATTCACACAAAGATGAATCTTTTTTTATTATTCGAGTCTTTCATTTCTCACTGATTCGATAACATTTGTATGTGTTATCAAAGTGTTTTCACGGAATACTCTTCGAGTTTACTTCAAGACACTGGTTTTTACTTCTTCCCAAGCCTATAGCATATCTGTTATCAAAAGGATGTTTACACCTTACTTCTAGGAAAAGCATTAAAAAAGAGCATCATCCTATTTAGAGGGTTTAACGTTTTATATCTTTTTCGTGTTATAAACTTGGACATTATATCTCTAAATTTAATTACGGAAACAACACTACAAAAAGCCATTTAATTTCACAATATCTATACAGAAATCAGACAATTAAATGTAAGTTTGTACGTTAGGCATTTGGTATATGTCAAAATTAAGGCGCCTTAAATAAAAGCATTCCTTGCCTAAAAAAAAAACTTTATTAAAAAATTGGTAAAATGAACGTTGCAATAACTTTCTGGTGTTTTAGGCGGTAGACATAAACTATACACGCGATTCATAATATCGACGTTCGCCGCATAATTGAAATTTGAAGTATATACATATACATAATATAAATGGTATAAACTCTTGAATTATGAATGAATCACCTAGTTCGATGTTCCTGGGCATTTTTAACTTGCCTAAAGTACAACATAAGCGACATTAAAACCACTAGAAAAATATTCGAATAAGAAGTGAGTTATAATATCACGTCTCCTTTATACTAAACAAGACGAAAAACTGATTATTAATGGGTGCATGAAAACACTATGTGAAAATATAATTAAGAACGTTTACTTACTCAATGTGAGATAGAAGTGGAAGGACAGTGGAATATCTACTCATGTGTTTTTCGACCCGAAAAATTCAGGCCGGCCCGAATCGCTTCGGTCCGCCCGCCCGAAAAGATAGGCGTGGCCCGGGCCCGCCTGAATAAAGTAGTTAACGGCCCGGCCCGGATTCGAGCCCGAAATCGGGCCGGTCCAGCCCGAGAGTCCGAGCCCGTCTCTAGCTATTACTTACAATTTTTAATAAAAGTGCTGTTCTTGGGATTGTACCTACAAATTACTCAAAAATTTTCTATGCATTTAATTTTAGACCTACCAGTTATTAGATTAATGAAGTTTTTTTGGATAGGTGTGCACTCTTCGATGGTAATACTTTTTGAGTAATTTTAGTTTGAAAAGCACGCACAATAGAACTTTTCTTTTCTTTTCATAGAACCAAAATTATGGAAAATTATGATTTTCTCTTGCGATAATAAGTAAATGTTTGAGGAAGTCCTCATTTATTAAACACGCAACATTCACTCATACAACAGAAAACGACCTACCTTCAAAAGGTCAGTATTTCTTTTATTGCAAATTAATATTCAAAGTTCTGCACGATTTTGACACAAAACGCAAAAGTTGTTATAACTTTGAAACCATCAACAATTGGATAACAACATATATAGTTATTTGAATAGGTAGTAATCTCAGCTATCAAACCCTTCAATTTGGACCATTACTTTTGGGACACCATATTGCATGTGAATATTATAAAAATTTATATCGCATCGTTGACGAGCTACAATTTTTACAGTATAAGGTGTACTACTACCATAAAGACTGATCTGGGCACGGCGTTGCTTCAGGATAGTTTTGAAGGAAACTATTAGAAGATTGCTTGTAGCAAATTAAAAAACTCTACATTGCAACACTTACGAGCCACATTTTTTTAAAATAGGGGTTGATTCCACCCTCAAACTGACTTTCGCGCCTCGTCGCTGGAGTTTATTTTTGTAATAGAGTAGTAGAGGATTGCATGTGAAAAGTTTGAAAATTTTCTAACGAGTTGTTTACAAACAGAATTTTTTCTTAGTGTAGGGGTTGCTTCCACCCCCTAAGACAATTTGGTGATGTGTTTTTGGTGGATATTTGTGTAATATGTTATTATAGGATTGCATGTGAATATATTTTGAAAATTTTGTATCGTATCGTTCAGGAGTCAAGTTTTTCAGTATAGGGGTTACTACTACCCCCAAGATTGACGTTGACATAGCGTTGCTTGCGAACAGTTTTGAAGGAGGTTGCATGTGAAATTTTAAATATTTTTGATTGAGCCGCTTACAAACTATATTGTTGTCTAATATCGGGTTGCTTTTACCCCAAGACTAGTATTCGCTCTCCGTTGTTGTTGTTGCTTATTTTTCTAATGGGGTATTAAAAATTGCATGTTAAAATTTTTAATTTTTGCCCAATGCTTTACGAGGTACAATGTATTTAGTTTAGGGGTTGCTGCCACCTCCATGAACGGTTGGCGCACCATTGCTAGTGGATGTTTTTGCTATAGATTATTAAGCATTGCATGTAAAAATTTTGAAAATTTTCTAACGAGTTTTTACCACCTAAAATTCCTTAAGTGTTGGGGTTGCTGCCATCCCGTGAGTGAGTTTAATGCACTGTTGCTAGTGGATGTTTGCGCAATATACTATTAAAGAATTGTGTGTGAATATTATGAAAATTTTGTATCGCATCGTTCACGACTACAATTTTTTACAGAATAAGGGTTACTGCTACCCCTCAGGACGGACTGACACAGCAGGGTTTGATGATAATTTTGAGGAGACTATTAGAATATTGCATGTGATGATTTTGAAAATTTTGCGTAGCACCGTTTACAAGTTACTTTTTTTTTAATATAGGGTTGATTCCACCCCAAAACGTTGCTGGTGTTTATTTTTGCAATAGAGTATTAAACGATTGCATGTACAAATTTAAAAAAAAAATTATCCAGCTTTTTAGGGGGAACACTTAAATTAGCTTGGGGGTTGCTGCCACCTCCAAGAATGACTTGGGCACATCATTGCTGGTGGATGCTTTTGTTATAGACTATTAAGCATTGCCTGTTAAATTTTTTAATTTTTCTAGCGAGTCGTTTAGGAGCTAAAAATTTATTTAGTATAGGGGTGTTGCCGCCCTCAAAGATAGACTTTTGTGTATCGTTGCTTGAAAATATTTTGTAGTATGCGATTAGAGGATTGCACTTGCAAATTTTAAAATTTTCTATTCAGCCGTTTACGAACTACAATTTTTGTTGAATAAGGGTTGCTACTACCCTCAACATTAGCTTTTGTGCACCTTTGCTTATGCGTTTCTATTATAGACAATTAGAGGTTGTTTGCATGCAAACATTTTGAATATTTTTTATTGCGTCATTTAATAGCTACAATTTATTTAGTGTGGGAGTCGTAGCTACCCCTTGAGTAGTAAGGTAAGGTAGAACTAATTACAGAATTATAAGTGTAGGTGTATTCAGAAACAATTGCAAAATTGGAAATATTTGTTATCAATATATAAATTATATTTTCTAGACTTTACAAAATTTTGCTGGGAAACAGTGAATAACTTCATACAAATATATAAATGCGATATCACATCATATAAACAGGTCCATGACCTAAGCGGTAAGCTAAAAATTTTAAATACTCAAACACTTAATATATATTAGCGAATAAAAGTTTGCAGCAAACTCTATGGACGCAACGAAACTGCTCGTCGCACTATCATCTAAGCAGACTAACTGGCACCACGCTGTGTTGCCATTTAGCGGTTGTAAAAATGATAACACAATAGAATATTCCGTATATTAAAATATATTCTGTGGCGCTCTCAGCGGAAAATCGCTAGACTAAAACTATACGATTTCTGTACATTTTCCTATCAATTTTAAGTCCATTTTGTGTTTCTTAAATATTTAAAATAAAAATATGTACAAAAACCTATTGACTTTGACATATTCCAAATCTTACCAATTTGGGTCTTCTTCCATTTAAACATCTTAGACAAGGAAGCGCAATGTCAATAATGCTAAAACTGAAAAGTTCTATCTTGCGTCCGATATACGGTAGTAAGTTTACAAGGGACAAGTTTGAATGCAAATTCGGTCTATCGGTGCAAAATGATAGTAGGATGTATATATATATATATATATATATATATATATATATATATATATATATATATTTGACCGTAATTACAACATAATAATGGAAAATATTGGATATGGTAAAATTACCCATATGTTTTGGATATTTTATTTTAATATAGGAAATTAAAATCAAGTTATGGTGTTTTCCCAACCCTTCTGCTTAATTAGGCACTTGCTTTGGAACTTCTCAACAGTAGTATTTAAGACATATTTACATTTTGACTAATTTGGAAGTGCTAGGTAAATTACATTCTGCAGACACCGTGATCATGTCCTTGTTAACATTCTGAAATGTTTGGATATTCAGGATTTAAACATCATAACAGTTTTTTATATTGAATAATGAGCAGGCTTATTCTCCCTCACAAGATCATGATGTTTAATGAATTTTAAATTTCCTTTAAACAGAAACTATTAATTGAATTTAATTGGAATAACTTTAAATCAGTTTCTCCTAGTAAAATCATAACAGCAGAACCTCTTCTAGGTTAAATACCGACTTTAAATTAACATTTTCATAAAATAAGTAACAATAAAATAATATTTGGAATTACTTCAATACCGAAGTTATTAATTGAAAAGAAATTTTTATTCTAACATTTTTTAAAGGTACGTTGCATGTTTTTGCTAACAGAATAATAAGAACAATGTTAGGTTTTGGAGGATTTTATCAAAATGCATAAATTTTGTGTGCATATTGAGGAATTTGCATTGAACCAATAACGCGAAATCTAAACCACCGTTAACCAGACATTACCATGTGTTGAACTTCAGTGCAAGAACTGTCCTTTTTATCTTTTACAATATTACTTCACAAATTGCCACTCAGTGGATTTCACGACTGCTTACTGATGAGCAGAAAAATGTTTTTCTCTTCACCGTCTCCAAAGGTGAAACAATGGTGATACCAGTTTTTGACAGGAATTGTATTGCTGACTAATTTTTGTTACCAACCAGAGTGTGTTGTTCGTGGATATTAAAAGCTGATTTCAAAATCAATGTGACAGGCAGACATCTGGAAATGTTTACGTAGCACCTTATTCTGAAACAACGGTTTTGTTTTGCTGCATGCAGCCCATTTAGTGTGTCTTTCGAAGTGTTACAACATTCATCGTACAGTTCTAATGAATGCGTACGATTTCCATGTGTTTGGTTTATTAAAGAAAGCACTAAAAGTCAGATAATGAGAAAATGCTGTTAGAGATGCTTCTGGTTGTGCACAAGCAAAGAATCTATAAATTAGCACTGCAGTGAAACATGTGTTAATTGTAATACACTTTAAAATGTGTTACATACAAATTGCTTTAGTCCCTAAATGAGTTTCTATTGAACAATCTCCGTAACTCATAATCACTGTATATTAACAAATTGCTTTTGTTAAGGACTTTAAATTGCATTTATATTTAAAAAAAACAAATTATGGCACCAGACTTTTAATTTATATAAATAGGCTGAAGATTTCACAGGTTGCATTAAATAAAATCGAAAATTTTTAACTCGTCCACAAAAAGTAAAGAATAAACATTATGGATATCGTTAATAAAATTCCCGAATGAAAACTATGACAAACTCTAAAATTGAGAGTGAAGAAGGTTGTCACAATTACCAATGCAAACGTGTAATAAAGCAGTTTTAAATAAAATTAAGCAAACAGATTTACAGTATGGTTAGTGATGCTCATAAGATAGACATCTTTATTAATATTGCATTTAATACACAATTAGCTAATTTATGGCGTTTTAATGGAATACATAACTTGGAGTGTAGATCAATATTGCTTATATGGCCAAAAGCCTTTGCAAAATCAAAGTATAAATCACCTACCTGAACGTTGCTACTAAAGGTATAGTCCATTAAATTTAACTTTAGGATGACGACAAATGTAGTAATGAAGTGTGGGCAACTGTATATAAACAAATACCTAGATTTGTGCTTGAAGGATATTGTCATTTAACACAATAAAGGTTTGCAATTTTGTACGGTGTTGCCACCAATTCCTCTTGCCGATGGGAATATTCCTATATCTTTCAATAAATATTTTATAATTTAAGCTAACATTGGCAATGTAGTCTTTTACTCAGTTGTGACGTCATCCTAAAGCTAAATCGAATGGACTACAGTAGTAATTCCTGACAGTCAATCTTTGGTGTACCGGGTATTCAGCATTAATCATATAATTATATTGATTTAAATTGTAAAAGTTATAGGACTCCGTTAATTTATAAGGGTTTTAAAAAAATAGATTGTTTTTGAATAATTCTCTGAATATTCCGTTTTATACAAAATAAAAACCATACAGCATTCTTTTCTACAATCATGACAACCTCCAAAACATTTATTCGTTTATTTACTTCATTTAAAATTGCATATTTAATTTAATCTTCTGTTGGCGGCAGTCTCACAATCTTCCTTTTATTAAAGCAGCCAAAAATGTTTTGTATTGCGTGCTGAATATTTAAATAAGCTTATATTATTTTCACTAGAAAATTATTTTTGTTGGGTGGTAAACATTAGTTATCCCTTAATGTAGAAAATTTTTGGAAATGTATAATTACACTCTCTAAAAAATATTTGGTTATTCGTATATTTAGGATTGGCCTCGGTTATTTGATCATTCATTTGTGTCATATCTATGTATTGTGTGTTTCGTAGATTAGTTTTTAATATTTGTAATTGCTATGTTATTAGTATTTCCATTCCAATGTTAAACTTGTTTTATATTTATCGAACATGTTATTTTGTACTAATTATGTATGTTGAATTTTTAAAATATATTTTTTAAATATTGCATGGGGATCTTTTTGTAAGCATTCCTTTTTAGATCTTTAACTTGAAGTTTATTTTCATTAAAATATTCAAAAATTCAATTAAAAGTGTTTTTTAGATTAACAAAATTGATATATAGATTAAAACCATTACCATGAGAGGGACTATAAGAGTATTAGAGTAAGATTAATTATAAAGTAACTGCTGTATGAGTTAAGAAATGTATTAACCCCTACAATGAGTACAGTAAAGTACATTTTTAATGTCCTGCTAAGAGTTGGGGATTATTTTCATGGTTGCTGTTTTTTCTTCCCTTCAATAAGCTTAACTGATTTGTGGACAAATAAAAACTACTCGAACTATGCCGATTCCTTTTGTTTTACGAAAAGTTTATTGCTTACTCTGTTTCTAGATTTTTAAATGTTAATGGACAAGTTGTTCAAATGAGGATTTGAAGCGACTGAGTACTACTCATACACAAGCTATTTTTCATTAACTTTTTTAGCATAACTATCTATAAAACAGGTTTTGTGCGTCGTGCATTCTACCGGTGCTTCTACAGGTGCTTCGATCTTGTAAACGAAACAAAACAATGCAGTTCTACGAGTTAAGAGCTAACGTATTTTATCAATAATTCAAATTAAATAATTGCGTTAAGTCTAGAACTACTGTTAGATTTGCCACAAAGATAATCTATTTTTCAATGTATCTGTTGATGCTTTTGGAAGAAGATATAAGAGACCTGCCAATCAAAAAGTGTCCTGTGGTTAATTTCGCTGAAGTCTTGAATTTGAAGCTGCTTTTACCTAAATCAACACAGTATGAAACTTTGATTGTCAATGTGTTTGAAAAGATGTTTTACACTTTTAATAGCGACCTCCCAAATGACAGTGGTGGTATGAATTTCAGAGTGAGCAAGGAAGTTTTGTGTTGATTCGGAGATTTCTTTTCTTTTAAGGAATTCAAAGACTTCCTTCAATTGATTGCTAAAACCGATGAAGTTAGTAGCATTATCACTATAAATTAATTTGAGAGTTCCTCATCTACTAATAAAGAGTTTTAAAGTTAGAATAAATGATTGTGTAGAAAGGTTTGTAATAAGCTTGACGTGTACAGCTTCAGTAACTACACATTTTAAGATTTATATGTAGCATTTAATATTTAGTACATTGTGAAGTTTAGAGCTCCTTATATCAAAAGGGCCTCTAAGATCAACTTAGATATTACTGAAAGGAAGGTGAGATACAGTTTTTTTCTTTTGGTAAATCAGACAGCTGAGAGGCTGGTTGTGCATTGAATCGAAAACTAGTTGGCATAGATGAATGATTTAATTTGATTACCTTTAAGTCACATAAAGGTCTATATTTGAGACGGATATGGGTAAGGGTGTTTGAAACGTTAAATTTTAAATTTGGAATTGCGGGGGAGGGATCTTTCGTAACAAAGTCAGTATGCATCGGCCAACTACAGTGGTTCAGGAATGGATCCCTATAGCAACATATAGCAGAAAATGGAACAAAATTGAGTAATGATCAAAATTTGACCTAGGTACGATTTCAAGCACGCTATTACTAGCACTTACCCTCTTTGCTTTTCAATCCGTCACGTTAAAAGGGCACCGACATGTTTAATTTAATAAGATTTCAGCAGGATGATGAGTAACCCAGGGGATTTTTAATTGGGTTATTTTCTTGATAAAATGGTCACCTACATGTTCAAACAAATAAAACACAAATACCAACTCACCTTGCTTAAATCTATTCTAAAATAACATTATTTGAGCGTTTCTGTGAACAAACAGGCATAAAACAATTTTTATATATGCTTACATTAAGATTTGGGTTAGTGATATAGAGAAATTCCTGCAACAAAATACAATAAACAAAAATGGCAAAATTCATTGTCGGTTTATTTTTAATGCATCTAACCTTTATGATTAAATATCGCAATCAATTGCAATTACAATCTTAATGTAAATGCCATCATACATAAATATCGTCCAAATTACAACTAATTCTATTACAAATTAACTTTCTTCTTCAATTCACCATGAAGTCCATTAAAGCCAAAAGATATTATTTCATTCTTTGTGTTATTGAGAGCTAAACTAATTTGCTAGGTAGCAAGCCGTCCCAATCTACTTATGTTTGTAGGTTATGTCGAGAATCCATTGTCAACCATGTGTACCTTCGTTAATCATTCCATAATCAACGGGGTGTTTACGACAAAGCATACCTTTTTATGTTTAGCCCCATATCTGTTTGCGTTGATGACTTGTAATAGAATTATTTAATTTTAGCAGTTGTCTAGCAATGTCAATCTTCCCGCTTTTGATGTTTCAGAGGGGTATGTCATTAATATACCTAACACATGCAATATGCATGTCTGTCAATGATTTTTATGTGCTAAATTTTCCTTTATGTGAATCATTTGAAACATTGTAATTATATTGTATGGAAAAGATTTAATCAGCTGTAACCTATATGTGTGAATTTCCCTGTGTCAGTATCTGGGGCTTCACATTGTATTTAATCATGTCTGTGGTTTTCTTGTGTATTTGCAAGTATGTCTATTAGAAATATTCATATTGCATGGAATTTATTTAACTAAAATTTCTAAAAGTTTATTCTTGGGATGAATATATTAATAAATTTATCGCTTTTTTCTTGATTTTAAGCTTTCTTTAAAAATGACATGCTTTCATTGTGAAAGCTTTCAGTTTTAGTTCCTTTGTTCACATTTATGTGGTTTAAAATAATTTACAACCCTGAGTTGAGTTCCAATATGTATTTAACACATTCACCACTGCCCTCAAAAAAGTCCGTTGACCAAGTGCCACTATAATTTTTTTAATAAAATGTATAGCAGGGGGTTTGATTTGGGTTGCATATATGCTCTAGACTGAATATCCATAATTTCTTTTTTCAAAAAATGCAAAACGCGCTAGCCACGTTGAGTGCACAGAGCGATGAACACACCTGTGTTGTGCCCATGTGTTGTTCCAAAAGTAATTATATATTACCATTGTTTTTTATTCTATTATATTGTAGGTATATGAAACAACAAAACCCTTATAAGCAAGTTAATTACTACACACTTCAAAATGAAACAAAATTTAAGGAAAATGTAAATAAATAATCTTTTTTCCGGTAATCATTTAATTGATTAGTACGAATAGTTCCCATATGAAACAACAACCCCAAGAAAATTTTTATTTCACGAACAGTTACATCTTTTCATCTAGTCATTCTAAATGCAACTCTTCCGCAACTGGAAAGCAACTCTATTGCATGTGAATTAGCTTTTTTGCGGAGGGAAGCAAAAAATTCATCTGTTGCGATTATATGAAAATAATCGATTAGTTCTGTTCCACCAACGTCAACACAAATACCTGGGACACCAGTAAAAGGAAAATCTTTCTTTGGAACTTCGGTGGATGACCACCGGCTAACAGCAGTCTGAATTGCACGACTTGGGGGAGACTGAAGGTGTTAGAGGTCTCCTCTTCATCAGAATTGCCATTATAGTCAGGATCGTCATCATTATCGTTTGAGTAGGCATCTATTTCTACCTCTTCTTCTAAACATTCTAGAAGTTCGGCATCTGTAAAAGATTTCTGCCAATATGGATCATACCTTGTTTTATTTTTAGAAGAATCAACCTCTTTAGACGGAGCAGATCTAAGAACCCTATATACATGCTTTCCCCTTTTTCTATTGTTTTCTTCATTATCACCCTCAAAGCTAAAATAGCCTCCTGTATTCTCCTGTTTTGCCTTAACCCAAATTGATCTTCTCCTAGTATTTCTTCAGCTTGTTTTTCCATCCGTTTTTGTACACTTCTAGTTAATATTTTTGATACATGTGCTGTCAAACGTATTGTTCGAAAGTTTTCACATTTATCCGCACCTTTCTTTTTTGGTGTAGTGACTATCGTGTTACATTTGAAATCTTTGTGTATCTCGCATGTCTTATACACATAACTTATAAGTTGGAAGAGACATTCTGTTAATACTTGTTCAGCGGCTTTTAGAGTTTCTGTTATTAAATATTCGGATTATTAAATGGAAAACCCTGTATATTATTTGCAATTCAGATAGCTGCTAAAATATACTATTTTTCTGTTCCTATACCTAACTCTACTAGTTTTGGACTTATAAGCCAATATTTAAATAATTTTACCAAATTGTATTTTTTATCAAGCTGTATATGGAAATTTGGCATTCTGTTACTGCTTATTTTGTATCGTTCTTACTTTGTGCTTCTTAGTGTTGCATACCTATAAAGTAAGTTAAACCTTGTGTAAAATGGCAGAAAATGTCTATTCAAATACTGTTCTTATGAATTTCTTTATGTTACATGTAGAGTGTGATAAAATTATAAGCTGCACTTGTCGAAAATTCAATGACATGTATCCAGATTTTAAAGGCTCTCAGATCCGGAACTTCTAACGAAGAAAATGAATTAATGTTTTAGCATATTTTCATGCCTTTCCACAATCTTCAATAAGATTGGCAACACACGAATTGAATATAAAGTACGCTTCTATACAGCGAACATTGGCTAAAAATAATATGCACGTCTACAAGTTTATAAAAGTACAAGCACTTGAACTTGGGGATTGTCCACAAAGAATTGAGTTCTGTAAATGTTTACTAATGCATATTCAAGAAGATCCACATTTTTTAAGAAAAATTATTTGGACTGACAAGTCAAAATTCTCTCGTGAAGGCATTTACAATAGAAAAAACAATCATTTTTGGACTAGTGAAAATTCTCATCTTAGGAGAGATTCTGTGTTGCAGGAAATATTCAGTTTCAATGTATTTTCTTCAATAATGGACAATGAAATTCGATATTTAATTGACGACGAAAACTTAACTTCTCAAAAATACGCAGAAATCATAACCATAGTAGTTGAGGATTTTACAAATACTCTTCCACTGGCAAAATACCGCAGCAGCTGGTATCAGCTTGATGCGGATCCAGCACATTCCACAAATGAAGTAAGCTGCAACATTTTTGAAGATCGATAATTCAGACGCTTGGGACCTTGAAATTGGCCTCCGAGATCTCCCGACTTATCTTCGTTGGATTTTTATCTTTGGGGTACAATAAAAGTTATTGTGTATAAAACACCTGTAAATACTAGATAAGAGTTGGAAAATCGGGTGAATCAAGCTTTTCAGTCCCTAAAACATGCAGAACTTAGAAAAGCTACCACAGAAGGCATGTATAACTGAATTTTTAAATGTTTGGAGGAAGATGGTCATTATTTTGAACAATTACTGCAATAAATTATTTATTAGATCAGGGTTTTTACCGCCACCTTGTACATTGTTTTTCGTTTAGCATTAATGCATTCTTATGGTTACTTATTTGTATTTATTTGATTTAATTAAATAATTATGGCTATAAATCACAAACTAGTCGATTTAGGTATAGGAACAGTATACATAGAAAAAGATTACATTTCTGCAGCTGTTTGAATTGCAAGTAATATACAGGGTGTTCCACTTAAAAATCAGAACATTTTATAATTTTTTTAATTAAGTAAGGAATAATTGCACTTGGATAGCCCTGTATGTTTACTGGAGGATTTGGTTACAGGATGTGGTACCTTTAGGCCTTAACTAATCCCAACCTAAGCTAGAGTTCCATAGAGTTTAGAAGCATAGGTTTATCAACATGTAATTGAAGTCACATTTCCCTAATAAAAAAACAGAAAATAATGAAAATCTCGAAAACTATGACATAAGTATACGACAGTATTAAGAAAAATTAATCAAAAATAAACAAGGAATCGAAATCCGACATTAGGTCTAGGGTATTTCATTTAAATTAACAAAGTTACTACTACGTCTTATTAGAATTGGCAACACTGCATAGTTGAAAATATTTTAAATTGAGAGAGCATGTTCGCTTACATAAGTGACCAAAAGTTAGTAGTTCGTAAACATCTAATAGGCCATCCACCATGAATCGCCCTGTTTATTCTTGCTTCTCTCTACATTTTCTATAATTATGTTTTTTCACGTGCCCTTTATATTTTTGTTACACGGTTTATATCCCTAAAATTCATTCTAATTAGTTTGTAACCTTCGTCTGTTGTTTTTATTTCAAGCTTAGTTTCTACTTCTTTACACTTTTCATCGATCCATTGTTCTTAAGCTTTCCTGCATTTGCGAATAATTTCTCATTTTGTATTTGTTTTCTTGCTTCGTCTTGTCCCTTTTTGTATTTTTGCCTTTCTTCTATCAAATTTTGTTGCCCAAGGCAAGGCTTCTTATTTTCTTTTTGTTTATACCCCAAAATATCTCTGACCGCCATATATAAGCTGGATTTAATGTTGTTCCATTCTGTTTCTATTTTCTTCGTATCAGAGATTTCTTGATGTCTCAGAACTTCGTTTAACTTTTTCTCAAATCTTTTGTGGATATCTTTAGCCTTTAGCTTCTCAAAGTCAAAGTGAAAATTTGTCTGTTCCTTTTTTTCAGATTTTTAAATTTAGGCACGGGTTTTATAATTACTATGTTGTCGTCAGTGTCTATATCTGCGTCTGAGTAGCTTCTACAGTCTTCTACTTGATTTCTAAATTGTTGTTGAACAAGAATGTAATCTATTTGATATTTCTCTATATCTCTTGGCATATTCCACATGTATCGTCTTCTAACATGATGTTGAAATAATGTTAGCAATGGTTAAATTGTTTTTGTCACAAAATTATATCAGCCTATTTCCCCTGTCATTTCTCGTGTTTAAACCAAATAAACCTCATACCTTCTCTGCATTAAAATCTCCTGTAATTATTAAATTTTGATGTCCTGTTACAAATCTTAGTATGTGTTCGGTTTCTACCTTCTCCTCACTGTAACTAGAGGTGGGTTCATATACTTGTATTATTACTGTTTTTAAATATTTAGATTTTAATCTAACAGTGAGGCTCTTTTGTTTTTTTGTAAGTAGTTTTCGACACAGTGTCCTAACTTGTTTTATTGGATGTACATTATATAATTTAGTGTTTTGATAATTTCTGGGAGCACTTTCCAAACTTAGTAGCGGTGTCGAAGTATTGTTATGTGTGTATTTCATGAAACCATGCCTCTGATTTATGAAAACGGAGCTTGGCCAACTGTATGCACTGAAGAAATTATTACTGACCTTCGTCCACATGTAAAATAAGAATCTTTAAAATACATTTTGCAAAAATTGAACATTCTTATCAAACTTGCCAAAAAATTTTGAAGATGACTTACTTGCTTTTATATAAGATGCAGTCATATCATGCTCTTTTCTCAACAGACCATCTCAGATGTCTTGCATACTGCCACTGGGTTGGAAATAATTTAATGAATGACCACTTAAATTTAAAATGTTGTTCTGATGAAGTGTAATTTTGTCTTTTAATATACGTATACAGTATGCATATGTGGAGCACTGGATAATCAGTTTTCTTATTGAATCTTCATTACTCCCTCATAAAATTGGTGTATAAATAGCAATTTCGTATAGACAAAAATTAGATCTATTCAATTTCATCATCTATACAAAACGGTACAGAATAGTTATTGTCCAACAAGGGCAGAAAAATACAAGTTTCCCACGAGTTTAAAAAACTACAGCATAAGCATTAGCAAGTGTTGCAATTCAAATGAGTGAGAAGTTACATTTCAACATGAGTTGCACACTGCTTTTTCTACAACTACACTCACTGTTGCCAAAAATAGAAATATTAGTTTATTGAAGTTGAAGTTAACTGAATAATTGGTAATAAATCTAACAATATTGAATTAATTTGTTTCCTGATATCTAGAAGTGTACAGTCAATATCAGAACTATCATTATTATCTATTTTAATTTTAAAATAATAAACTACTTACAAAAATACTGTTCCGAACAAATTAATTATTAATTTGGCATTTCTAAAAGTTTGAATATTAAATTGGTTGCTTAGCAACGAATATTAACAGATGAGGTAATTTGTATAGGTTACTTATGAATTCATGCAACACAATTTTTTCAGAGCACGTCTGTCACTTTCCTGCAACCTTATTCCAATATTATTAACCAATTCAACCATTGCAAAGAAGTAATTGTTTGACTTCAACTGAAGTATAAAGTGTGTTCTTGGCTTTGTCACCAAAGAGACAGACTAGGGACCTTTACTACCAAATCTATTCTCGCACTAAACCCAAAATCACAAGCAGATCTTTTTCCAAAAATCAAACTGCAACGATTATGTCAAAAACCTTTCATTACAATGTATCATATCAAAAAATACGAAGTCTTTTCTTTACAAATATAATACATTTGCTGTACAAATGGTTATATCAACCTCCAATTATGAGAATTGAAAATATTATACATTACTACAGCCTTAAAGTACTGGATTGCTTTAATATATAAGAATTTACCATTTTATTTAATAAAATATATTCTTTCAAAATAATTTAAATGATCTCAATTAAATAATGAAATTTTAATGGTGGTTTTGTCAGAGTTGTCAACTGGCACAGAATCTTATTAAGTTATAAAAGGTTTTTGGTTGTTAGATCTGATCAATAAAAGTTAAGTTACCTAATCCATATAAGCTCTATAATGAAAATTACTATTCACAAACCTGTGCAACTTATTTAAAAATAATGAAATATTATTCTTAATATTAAGACGACTATATCTCTGACAACATTATTTTAAAAGCACATTACAAGCTCCGAAATGTTCTTAACTTACAAATGTGCTTTTTAAATTCCTTCCTTATTCTGTGGTTTTCCAGCCGATATGACGCACTTGTTAAAGTTAAACATTGGTATTTTATTAAATCATAATATAATATCAGCATCTGTAACTAATATGATATCTTTAAGAACCCTATTCAACTTTTAAGTACATAGTATCAATCTGTAACTTTATGATCACAGAAATCACTGTATTATTTCTCAGATTTCTTGTTCAAAATTGTTCAACAAAACGTGCAGCTAACGAATAGTTTTATGCCAATGCTAGTGGTTGTATTAAAATGTATTGCGAGGTTGTCGACGTTTGTTTGCTCTATTAAAAAAAGAATGCTACCAATAAATTAAGTATTTATTGTTTATGTATAAAGATTTTGAATTACATATGTATCATCATTTATGTGCAAAAAAAGGCAATGAGAAGAGAAAGATTTCATGTTTTTGCTCATACTTTTAGTTTATTGCATTTGAGTACTTAACTCTGACAATACATCAGAAGTACTTGTAAATTCTAAAGTAGTTGAAGGGGTTGATATTTAAATACTTGGTTGGTCACGATTTATTGGATTTACGTAATGCATTACAAAATTCATTGATTTGAATTTCATTTATTTTTAGTTTTGACTTGAAAGTTGTTACAGGTAAAATGAGAAAGAAGTTATTAAATTTTGATTTGCCCTGAAGGGGTGGTGAACCCCTAACTATATACGGGTTCTTTTGCTAACCGCAGTGATGAGGGAGTGAGTTTTTATGGAAAAGTGAGAAAAGAAAATAAAGAAAAATTTGAAATGAAATGATAAATAGAATAACTTAAATCAAAAATTCTACGTTACATTATCATTAACACTGAAAAGGTTTTTATCTGTCAAAATAGAGGGGCACCAAACCATTTGACACAGCAATTGTTTTGATAAATACTCCCTGTATGTTTGTTGTGGTTTGTTTAGCATTCTTCTTAATCTTCTTTGGGAATTAAACCACTCATAGTTTTTAAAATCATCTTTATTTACGCTTCGATCCATGACCTAGGATCGTTGTCAAAATAATAAAACTTCAAGTTTGACATTTATGACATAAATTGAAGGTGATTTTGATTTATTGATGTTTGAAATATTTGGTTTGAGTACACTAAGCAAAAATTTTTAAAGTTTAAAAGAATGATTGCCTTCAATTTGTGTTGCGACCTGGGATCGACTTTCTTTAGGTAGCCAATACGCTTAACGTGAAATCAGCTGATTAATTTTTATTGGTGAATTTTATATAAATTCAATAACTTGGGAATTGGAAAACATTTTTTAACATGTTTCTATTTATACAATTGAGAGATTTCTAATTTTATGTCTTATTTTACCAAGATTCAGTGAAGGGGGTTAAGCAACCTGTGGCTACCAAGATCCTCCAACATTTAGAATTTGCCGAAATAATGGTTTTCTAGTTAATATTTTTATTGTTATGTAATTAGTTATTGTATGTATAAATAGAAATCATGTATGTAGGCTGTATTTCATGTTAATATCGCAAGGAAAACCCAGTAAAAACTTGCAATGCTACCTAGATATTGTGGGCATTTGATCTTCATTTGTTATTTTTTTTTTTTGTTATTTCTTTTAGTAACGGAATCCATTGTTTACTGAAAGTCACGGTTTCGTTTGCAACGCAGTTATTTTTATGTAGGGTTATATAAGGAGCTTCTTTGATTTTACGTTTTTGGTGGTTTTCTTCTTTGTCGATAATTTTTGCGTCTTCCCATTTTATTTTATGACTGGAGTCCCATGCATGTTGGCAAATCATGGATTTTTCACATTTTCTATTTTTTGTATATGATTTATGTTCTTTTAATTGAACTTCAAATGGTTTGGAACTTTCTCCTATATAAAACTTATTACATTCGCACAGTATTTTGTAGATACAGTTTTTTGAACTTTGTATTGCGTTTTTGGGTTTTGTTTTTGTTAATTGTGCTCTTAGTGTATTGTTGGTTCTAAATACTGTATTAATTCTAAATTTGTTTCCTATTCTTTGAATTTTTTCGGAGAATCCTTTTATGTATGGTATTGAGAGCATTTTGTGGTGTGTATCGTTGTTTTTGTTTTCTTTTTCTTTATTTTTGTTTTCTTTTTCTTTATTTTTATGGTTTTTATTCATTTCTTTCTCTATTATTCTTTTAGGATATTTGTTTTCTATTAGTGTAGATCTGATTAGGTCTTTCTCTTTCTTTAAAATTTCTTCGTTTGATGATATTAATTTTGCTCTGTCATACATGGTTTTGATAATTCCTCGTTTGACACATTGTGGGTGGTTTGAATCGAAGTTTAAGTATCTGTTTGTGTGCATGGGTTTTCTATATACCGATGTATTAATTGTTGTATCGTTTTTGCTAACTAGAATATCTAAAAACGGAAATTTTCCATGTTGTTCTAATTCATATGTGAATTTAATAGTTGGTTCTATTTCGTTAATTGTCTGTACAAAGTTTTTAATTAATTCTATATTATGAGGTCAAATAGCATAAACATCATCTACGTATCTCCACCAGATCAGTGGTTTCAATTCTTGTGTGAATATTACATCTTTTTCGAATTCCTCCATGAATATATTACTAAAGATTGGCAATAGTGGACTTCCCATTGCCATTCCGAAGCTTTGTTTGTAGAATTGATCATTTATTTGAAAATATGTGGTATTTACACATAAACCAAGTAATTCCATAATCGATGATATACTTAGTTTTGTTCTTTCTTTAAGATTGTCATCTTTTTCTAGTTTGTTTTTCATAATATTAAGCGTTTTGTTTATAGGGACATTTGTGAAGAGATTTACTACATCAAAACTTACCATTGTGTGTGTATTTTCAATTTTTATGTTTGATAATTTTTCTAAAAAGTGTTGGTTGTTTTTAATAAAAGAATCCGTTTTGCCTGCTAATCTCGGTAAAATAAGACATAAAATTCGAATAAAAATTAATCAGCTGATTTCACGTTAAGCGTATTGGCTACCTAAAGAAAGTCGATCCCAGGTCGCAACACAAATTGAAAGCAATCATTTTTTTAAACTTTAAAAATTTTTGCTTAGTGTACTCAAACCAAATATTTCAAACATCAATCAATCAAAGTCACCTTCAATTTATGTCATAAATATCAAACTTGAAGTTTTTATTATTTTGACAACGATCCTAGGTCATGGATCGAACGTAAATAAAGATGATTTTAAAAACTATGAGTGGTTTAATTCCCAAAGAAGATTAAGAAGAATTCTTTTGATATTATATCTATATGGAAGACGGTTTTTCCGCCTAAATCTCCCTTGTTTCGGTATCCTAAACCATATATACTACCTTTCCCAAAAATATCTTAAAAACACATAAATTTTGTCATAAATATAGAAGTTTGACAAAATAAAATACTTTTTCCAAAGAAGATTCCATGACTGTGGCGGCTGGATGTCCTTTACAATTAGTTGACTTTACCTAGTTCTTAAATGAATTCAAATAAAAATTCAACCTAAAGTTGAACTCTATTAACATAAAGTAATATCAATATAAAAGTGTATACTTGCTTTCCTAAAAAACAATTTTTTAACCTTAAATCTGGCCAGGTATTGCTACAATAAATCCAAAGGAAAAACATTAAATTAGGCAGTATAAGTAAACAAAACCTAAAGAAATTATTAAAGTACATCCTACAATAATAATTCATTTCAAACTTTTCTCGTTTTCTATATGAATCATGTGACATTATAAATCCCAGTTTGATTGGATATGCACTTAATAACACATAGGAAACGATTTTTCAGTTCTATTCTTTCATTGTGCAGTCCAAAAATACTAAATTTACTCATCTAAATTTAACCAATAAATTTGGTATTTAAAATCAATATACACTCTCCGTTGCTAATTAATTCAACCAAACAATTACTTTCGCTTTAATTCCCTGTTCCATAAATAACAACCAACGAATATTTTAAGTCCAGAAATGCATAATTAACAGTTTTAATTGTAAAAGTTAATTCTACTCTCTGTTTTCCTATTATAAGGTTAAAAATATCCAGACACGCCAGTCTTTCGTCTTTTAAATATTGTAACTATTTTTTAAATGAAAAAATAAATAATATTTGTCAAATTATTTATTTTCAATCCTAAAGAAGATTTCATGTTGATCACTACTTTTATTGCAAGGTTAAGTTCCATACTTTACTTTATTAATAGATTATATGCTTCAGGTGCATAGCACTAATCCATAATGTTGATGTGAAATTTGTTAAAACTTTGAGATTATTGCTTAAAATAGCCATTTAACATAAGATATTGTGGGTAGATACTTTATTATTCTCAAATATTTTAAGGTTTCCGAGTTATTTTATTAATACCAGTGGTGGTCTGTCATAGTTTTGTTAAACACCACCTGTGGTTTGTCAAGTCTTTTTCATAGTCTCATGTAGATAGAATTTCCTTGGACGAATTGTTCTTATGTACCACTCGTTTGTTTTTTCACTCGTATTCTGTGCTCCGAAATATTTGTAGTTGTTGTTGATACGCAAAAATTGAGGGAAACATAATATAATTTATATTTTCAAATATGTTTGTTTGAATTCATTATACATTAGAAGCAATCTTAAGAAAATAGATGGCCAAGTCCACTACCTTCTTATACCAGTTCATTACTTGATGTGTATAAACCTTATAGCTCCACCAAGTTGGAATCCTGTAACATAGCGGATTAGCTGCATCTTGGTAATTATCCACCGCTCACAGTTAAGAGTGATTTATTTTATTGCCGAATTTGTCCAGGAATTTATGAAAACCTTTTGTATTATACAACTTCCCTTAGGGCTTGAGGCACAGATATCAACTTATTGATTCAACTAGATACAAAAGTACCATGATTTCATTCCTTTGAATTTTTTATTAAAGAGAAACTGTAATCAAAATTTCAGTTCTGTGAATTCGGATATTTTGTTGAAAGAAAAATTAACTTAAGTGAATTAGTGTTCAAAATTTCTAACATTTAGTTTGTTCTAATCTGTTTTCTTTTGTTTGTCCTTATTTATGAGAGGCTGGACTAAAGAAGATTTCTAAAAATGTTTTTTGTGATGATTTACAACTTTGCATAGTATAAAAATAAAAAAAACAAATCAATATGTCTCTTATACAATTTGAAATTTAGCTAATTTATTTTATTATAAAATCTGAAATTAAATATGTAAGTGGTATGCTAGATCTGACACATCATAAGCAAGTTACTGAATGAAAGTGTTTTGGAACAAACAGTATTAATATATGTAAACTATTTAACAATTCTGTTTGAGTACTTTGAAACTGCAACCCTGTGATATTGCATGCTAATATTATTGAATATTAATTTTTATAGTGTTATTATGAATTTATCTAAAATGAAATAGATGTGCCATTACGTCTTGTCTCGTCTCTTTCTATACATTACACGTGATTTTCCAATGCTTCACCCGAAGGTACTACATTGGCCAGGAAGCGAGTTTTTTTTTACCTGCAAAATTTGGAATTTTGCCGAACCCTTGCTGTTCCAAGCAAAGTAGGGATCTTTAACGTCCGTGACAACACTCACACACGGGACCTCCATTTTACCTCTCATTCGAACGAGGGTGTATTTTTGTGAAAAGTGCTCGCCTAACATTTTTCAAGTGGACCGTGTCGGGATTCGAACCCGGGACCTTGGGCATCTCTTTCTATACAATAGAACCATGATTGCTCAACTCTTGAAAAATGATTTTAGATTCAAAATACTAACAAATTGAAATAATCATTGGAAAATTTCTAGGACTTTAACAAATGCTGATGATAATTCTCATATAATTTTGTCTGATACTGTACTTACTCTTACAATTGCTTTGGTTACTGTTTTTATGGGCTTGTATTGGTTTAGATTTTGATGTGATGCTAGTATTTTTTTGTGTCACATTTAACAGTGACAGTAAGTTGGCCTCCACTAAAAGAAAATTGTAGTTCAACAACATTGGGTAGTTGCGTATCAACAAGGAAGGAAACCGTATATGAAAAAGAAGGCCTCTTACACATTTGGATCGTCGAGTATATAGAGGTATTTCATTTGAAGAAGAACCCATTGCTATTATGCACACACAACAAAAATCGTTTTGAAAAGGTACATTAAATATATTAATGAGGTATTGCAGCTTTCAAGCATCATTAGCGTTGAGTTTTGTGAACAACCATAATGCCATTATCGTTCATTTATAATATTACATTTCTGCACAATCTGTCAATTGACGTTGGGTTCTTCTTAAAGTGAAATGCCTCTAGTTATGCTACTGTATCTATCACAGTAGCATCTGCAGTTTGTATTTGTATCAAAAATGTCTCAAACTAGTGATTCTGAAATGGAATGTACCCTTCCTGAATTGAAGAAAGCTGCGGAACAAGTAACAGAGAATTTTTTGTCAGAAAAAAGCAGAATAAGGTATGAAACGGCTTATAAACTGTACAAGTCTTGGAGTCAGGAAAAGGGAGCTCACAATATCTTTTCGGAAAGTGTTGTTGTAGCTTATTTTAGTCACTTCTACCTATTAAATTATTTTCTGAAAATAATTCAAAATAGAATAATCCCTTTTGAGTAACAGAAAGTTGCTGAAGTGAAAATTTGAACGAATTAGATTAGAAAAAGTGGTCGGAAAGTAGCCACTTTCCGACCTACTTTTGAGGTTGGAAAGTGGCCACTGTCCAACCTGAAATATTATTACACTTCAATCATTAGATGGCGTTTGAAATGTCAAACTTTCAAACTAATGACATATATAGTAATCATGATTATTGTGCGATGATTGTAAATAAAATTTATTCTTTAATCCATATTCTAAAACTAATTCAAAATTTACTTTTTATTTTATTTAAGCTTTATTTTACATATTACATAACTTCCCATTTACATTAAACCGCTTGTACATCAATCTCGTTTGATAAGTAGCAATCAGAACTACTAGAAAGCCAAAGAGCTTAAAGAAATTAAAAATACTAAGAGTTTCTAAAGTCTCTGCTATTTGTAGGTAATAATATCTACATCCTAAATGAATGCTTCTTATTTTTCCAAATTTATTCATAACAGTTCGTTTGTTTCTAACACGTGTGTTAACATAAATTTCCTTCTTTAAACTTTTCCGCAAATTAATCCATGTTACCTGTGGCTGAACGAATGTATTTAAATTATTATTTCTTTGAATTCTACATTCGAAAATACTTTACCTCCCCTATTTAAAATTTTAATAGCAATTTTAAACCTAGTGTTTTGTTGAAGTTAATTTTTAACAAACCATAAATTCAAGTGTCTGAACATCCCAACTAAATTATTCTGCTATAACTTGTCTTTTTTTGTCTGTCAACTTCTGAGCATTTTAAATAGTGTATTTTCTAAAGTTTATTATTGACCTTTTATAAAGGAATAAAATATTATACTTGCAAACTTTTATTAATTAGTACTGGCGATAGTTTAAAAGTGTTTTAGTAAAGCTTATAAGCATTAGATTTTTATAAAGGAATAAAACATTCTATACACAGTGTGTTTGTTCAATACAAGAAATATTTTATGCTGCTTTTCTATCAACTTTTTTCACGTTGGCATTCCGGTACAAATCATAAGCAGAACCAATGATACAAATTTGAATTAATTGGCTTTAATAATCAGAATAGCATATGAGAAAATGACTATTAACCCATTATTACATCTGCCATCGACTTTTCCACGACCAGGCACGATTTTCTTGAATGTATTTATAATTTCTTTACAAAATTATGTCAGATTCTTAGTACCTACCTAAAATAGGCTCTGTCAAATGATACTAAACTATTTTGTGAATTAGTGTATTTTTTGGAATCCCTGGCATAGCGTGTGTATGTTTCAATAATTTGCGGTATACCCCTGGAGTGTGTGTATTTATAGAGGTAGAATTTATCAATAGGCCAGTACTTTTTAAAAATTTAGTGATTCTTCCTTATGCATTTGCAAGAAATTAGTGCTGATTTTCATTAGTTTCACATTAACTGTTGATAAAAGAAGTAGTGCAGCTGTGAAAACTACTAATTTAGCGATGGTGTACTCGTACAAAAAATGAACAGAACATTTATTGCAATTATTGCCAACCGAGAGTTTAATATTGGAGAGTGTGATTTGGATATCAGTGACATGGACGACGACTCATCTACACAATTGGAAGAGTACATTTCGGAAGAAAGTCGTTTAGAAAGAGATGATTTAGCACCTACCATGCCCTTTGTTGAAGGAGCTAATTTGACAATTTGGTGTAAACATCCATTAATTGCAAAAATGAGCCACGGTAGAAGAAACAGTTAAAAACTAGAGAGAGCATTGAAAAACGTAAAACATGTTACAGATATTTTACTGACAGTATGCTACAACAAGTTGTGGAATATACAAATATTAAACTAAGACAAGTTTGTTCAAATTACACTAGGTAATGGGATGCAAAAGCAAAAGATGATTGAACTAAAGTCCTTCCTTGGTATATTATATTTGGAGGTGTGAATCACTCGTGACCGCAATATATTCGATCTATGGAAAGTAGATGGAACTGGAGTTGAAATGTTTAGATTAGTGATGGCGGTCAACAGATGTTGTTTCCTAGTTCCAACATTGCGATTTATTGATGTATCTATTACTGAAAGAGCCGAAAGAAAAAAATGGATAAATTTACCTACAGTACGGAAACCATTGAAGAATTTGTGGCATAATCCAAGAGTAATTACAGCGTGGGCCCTTATGTAATAGTTGATGAAATGCTTCCTGCCTTCTGAGATTGTTGCAGCTTTAAAATTTACATACCGATCAAGACATAAGTTTGGAATTAAAATTTGGGCTTTACATACGTAAAAACTTTGTATTGCTTGAAGTGTTTATTGAGCAACAAAAGGAAGGACCTTATTACCTCGAACCTGGGCAATAGACCAGATACAGTTGTAAAGAGATTAGTAAATCATTTATCAGGATCGGGAAGAAGTATTACTTGTGATATTATTTTACATCGCTTGAAGTAAACTAATGATCTTCTAGATTGGGTCTAAACAATGGTTGGGAAAAATCAGAAAAAATAAAGAAAATTCCGCCAGTAGTTATTACAAATTTGAAAAATGACCTGTACAAAGTTCTATTTTCGATTTTCCACAGATATTACAATTGTTTCTTATTAAGCAAAAAAAAAGTTAGAATTATTATCTACACTACATGATGACTATTCGGTTGACTCATTATTTGGCAAAACTCATAAACCAGACAGTAATCTACTACAATTATACTGAAATGATGCAAATGATGAACTGTAGAAAACCTACTGCGGATCAAGGTCTAACAGATGGTCCTTGATTATATTATTTTTTACCATTTTGAATATTGGCGCCATAAATAGCTGCATAACTTTTAAAAGCAACACAGTAAACTGCCTAGAAGAAAATATCGAAAAGAATTAGCGCTAGTGAAAGAGTATGTAATAGGACAGGTTTCAGTAAAGAATAAATCTCAGGAGATGAAAGCAAGGCTGAGAGATATATTTGGCATTGAACAAATTGAAGAAGAAATAGAAACTCCTAAAGCAAAATCCAGTCGCTGTTCTCGATCAAATAACGTTAAGATACAAACTAGATGATGTTGCTGCAAGAAATGTATCTGCCGATCACACACCATATTTACTTGTACCAGCTGTGATGCCAAAAACCAAGGTTAGTTTTCGTTTTTTTCATTTTGTTTGGATTATTTAGTACGTAACATATTTTAATATGCCTATATGTATTAAACATTTCTTTTGTAGTTGTAGAGTTCCGTACTGTATTATGTTTTTAAATGTATATTATTACTTACAAACATATTTATAATAAATTACAACTAAATTAAGTTTATTAGTAGTATATTATTCAATGAGTGAGTTATGATAGCCATTACTTATTCGGAATGTTTGTGCCGCTCGCCCTGATGGGCTCGCGGCATAATCCGAATGAGTAATGGTCATAGCTCGTGAGTAGAATACTATAATTTTTCCACAACTACACAAAATCTTCAATATCATATATTTTCTAAATGTTTAAACTAATATCACAAACAGTGACAAGCAAAAATTTATTTGTCAAAATGTATCAGCGTACTTCGCATGACATGAAAATTATACCTCGCGGATTATGAAAAATGAAGGTATGTACTGTTTGGTTAGAGGTGTTGGATTATGATCATAATTCACGACCTGAATGTTTCTGATTGGTTAAAGGTGTTGGATTATGAATTCACATACAACTATAGAATCATGAGTGCTATTATTGACTCAATCTTAAATGTATAAGAAATGCATTACTGGATAATCTTGGGAAAAACAAATAACACTTCGCAGATGTTACATTGATAGGAAAAGAATTAAACTTTATGAGTGATCGGCCAGCAAGAGGATCCCCATAGTGTTTGTACCATTTAAACTGCTGTTTGTGTGTGTTTACAACAGGTTAAAATAAAACATGAATTCATATTTATATAATATGTGCCAAACCTTATGGTATTTTTTGTCAGATTAAAATAACCTGCTAAATTTTAGCTCTCTCTTTCAGAACTGACTTTAAAAATGTAAATCAGTATAAACTCATAGAGGTATGCAATTAAGGAATAATAGGAATTGACACATGCTCTATATCACATGTCAGCTTCGTGGATCAAGTTCATGCAAGACTGCTGATCCCATGGTTCTGGGTTCGATTTCTGACAGACCCCTTCAAAAATGTTGGACGAGCATTTTACATAAAAATTCGCCCTCATTCGGATGAAAGGTAAAATATAGGTCCCGTGTATGGGTGTTATCTACCTTGCTTAGAATAGCAAGAGTTCAACAAACTTCAAAATTTTCAGGTTGAAAAAACTCGCTTCCTAGTTAATGTAGTACCTTCGATGGAGCATTGGAAAGCCGAATTTGGGTGTGTGTGTGTGTGTGTGTGTGTGTGTGGGTGTGTGTGTGTGTGTGTGTGTGTGTGTGTGTGTGTGTGTGTGTGTGTGTGTGTGTTGTGTTATATATATATATATATATATATATATATATATATATATATATATATATATATATATATATATATATATATATATATATATATATATATATATATATATATATATATATATATATATATATATATATATATATATATATATATATATATATATATATATATATATATATATATATATATATATATATATATATATATATATATATATATATATATATATATATATATATATATATATATATATATATATATATATATATATATATATATATATATATATATATATATATATATATATATATATATATATATATATATATATATATATATATATATATATATATATATATATATATATATATATATATATATATATATATATATATATATATATATATATATATATATATATATATATATATATATATATATATATATATATATATATATATATATATATATATATATATATATATATATATATATATATATATATATATATATATATATATATATATATATATATATATATATATATATATATATATATATATATATATATATATATATATATATATATATATATATATATATATATATATATATATATATATATATATATATATATATATATATATATATATATATATATATATATATATATATATATATATATATATATATATATATATATATATATATATATATATATATATATATATATATATATATATATATATATATATATATATATATATATATATATATATATATATATATATATATATATATATATATATATATATATATATATATATATATATATATATATATATATATATATATATATATATATATATATATATATATATATATATATATATATATATATATATATATATATATATATATATATATATATATATATATATATATATATATATATATATATATATATATATATATATATATATATATATATATATATATATATATATATATATATATATATATATATATATATATATATATATATATATATATATATATATATATATATATATATATATATATATATATATATATATATATATATATATATATATATATATATATATATATATATATATATATATATATATATATATATATATATATATATATATATATATATATATATATATATATATATATATATATATATATATATATATATATATATATATATATATATATATATATATATATATATATATATATATATATATATATATATATATATATATATATATATATATATATATATATAT